>JAMZAV010005543.1:0-77484 GCA_024449915.1 Sweltsa coloradensis
TGTTTTGGGAAAATTTCTTTTATTAAGACCTTTTTATTTATTATGACTTGAATTGGCCCTTGTTATAATAAGTAAATCCGTAAAAATTTCCCTCAAATTTAAATAAATTCCTAAATCTGTCAATTCTGTCCGATTTGATCATGAATGGTTATTTGAATGATCTTTTTGTAATAATTTAAAAGTATTGATTTTGACGACCCAATTAACAAATTTGATAAGGGGTTCCTTTGTAATTTTTTGCAAAAATTCAACTGCACAAGGGCGATTCTCTCTCCACGTTACCATAGTTATTGTGATATTGACAGTGACAGTTCCCGTTTGGTTCATAAATTAGTAGAAATCGTACCCAAATTCCCGCTTAAAGTTAATTAAATCGTAAACCCGTCAATTTCTGTCCGATTTGACAATAATTGTTTTTGACAATGGGAGAACTCTATTGTTAATAATTTTAAAGAATTATTGATTTTGAGATGGACCAAAATTAACAATTTGATAAGAGTTCCTTTTAATTTTGAAAAAATTACTGCAATGATCACTACATTCACATTTCTATAGGTTGCTTGTTTGATTGACGAATTTTCCTTTGTCAAAGGGATTCTCTATCCCATAATTCTTTTAAATAATAATTACGAAACTATTTCTGTTGATTTGAAATGATTGGTATTTTGACAAAGGGTCCTTTTAATAATTTTCTAAATCTTTATTTTAGCCATTAACAAATTTTAGTTTAGACCTTTTTGATTTTTTGCAAAAATTACTCAAGAAAGATTATTTTAGCACCTAATCTATTTGTTAGTTGATGATTGACAGTGAAGTTTCCAATTTTTCATAAAAGAAATTCCGTACCCAAGTCCCTAAATTATTTTTGTAAACTTAATTTCCCGGATTTGACAATAATGGTTATTTGACAATGGGAGAACCTATTGTTAATTTTATATAAATATCCGATTTGAACTGTCCCAATTCACAATTTGTAAGGTTAGTCTTTGTGAAATTTTGGAAAAAATTCCATTCACAACGGAATTCTTTTCTTCAACGTCTGTATAGTTAGAAATTTATAAGGATTAGTTTTATTTGTTCAAAATAAGTAAGAAACGCCAAATCCCGCTCAAATTGACTCCTAATTTGCATTTTTCCGATTTGACACTGCATTCGGTTATTTTACATGAAAGAACCTTTAATAATTTTGTAATATTATTTGAGACGACCCAAATTAACAATTTTTAGGGTTACCTTTGAATTGTTTGGAAAATTCAAGCACCACGGGATTTACTAATTAATTGTTCTAGATATCTAAATTATTGACAGTAAGGTTCCCGTTTGGTTTAAAATAAGTGAAATTCCACCCAAAATCCGCTAAATTTTAACTTCCGTAAATCTGTCAATTTTCTGTCCGATTTGACAATGATTTGGTATTTGACAATGGGAGAACTCTAGTTGTTAATAAATTTTTAAAAAGAATTTATTTGATTTTGAGACGGACCCAAATTTTAACAATTTGATAAGGGGTTAGCCTTTGGTGAAATTTTTTTGGCAACAAAAATTCAACCCGCAAACAACAAATACATGGCGATTTCTACTACTGGCCCAACGCTACTCTATAGTTTTAGGTCGTGGAAGTGATTGCCAGTGAAAGTTTCCCCCCGGTTTGGGTATCATAAATGAGTTAAGAAATCCGTACCCACACACAAAGATCCCCGCTTTAAGTTACATAAAACTTCGTCATTCTGTCAATTTCTGTCCCGATTTGACCAATGAAATTGTTATTTGACAATGGGAGAACTCTATTGTTAAAATATTTTTAAAGAATTTATTGATTTTTTGAGATGGACCCAAAATACAATTTGATTAAGGGGTTTTTTAGCCTTTGTGATTTTTTTTTGGGGGGGGGGAAAAAAAATTCACTGCAACAAACAGGGCGATTCTACTTCTGCCCACGTTGTACTCTATAGTGTAGTTTTTTGTGATGATTGCCAGTGGACAGTTTCACCGGTTTGGTTTAGAACATGAGTAAGAAATCCGTACCCAAAGTTCCCGCTTAGTTTATTTTAAACTTCCCGTAAATCTGTCCCCCCAATTTCTGTCTGATTTGACAATGAATTGGTTTTAATTTGAACAATGGAGAACCTATTTGTTAATAATTTTCAAATAATAATATTTTGATTTTGAGACGGACCCCAATTAACAAATTTGTTAGGGGTTAGCTTTGTGAAATATTTTGGCAAAAAAATTCAACTACACAACAGGGCGACTACTACTACTGCCCTCGTCCTAACTGTATAGTTAGTCCCGTGATAAATTTGACCTTGTGACAGTTCCCGGGGTTGGTTCATAAATAAGTAAAAAAATTCCGTACCCAAAGATTCCCGCTCAAAGTTTAAATAAACCTTCCCGTAAATATGTCATTTTTCTGGTTCCCGATTTAAAACTGAATTGTTTTATTTCCACACTGAAGAGACTCCCCTTTTAATAAGTTTGTAGAATCTATATTTGATTTTGAGACGGACCCCAATTACAAAATTTTTTGTTTAAGGGGTTGTAGCCTTTGGAATTTTTTTTGGGCAAAATCACTGCACAACAGGGCCAATCTACTACTGCAAACCATGTGTCCTTTATATTAGTCCCCCGTGATGAAATTGACAGTGACAAGTTTCCCGGGTTTTTTGGTTCATAAATGAGTAAGAAATCGTTACCAAAATACCCGCTTAAAGTTTAAATAAACTTCCGTAAATCTGTTCCACAATTTCTGTCCGATTTTGAACAATTGAATTTTGGTTTTATTTTGAACAATGGGAAGATTTCTATTTTAATAATTTTAAAGAAAATATTATTTGATTTTGAGATGGAACCCCAAAAATTTAACAAATTTGATAAGGGGTTTAACCCTTTGTGAATTTTTTTTTGGCAAAAATTCCAACGCCAACACAGGGGGGCGATTCTACTACTGCCCACGTCCTACTCTATAGTTAGTCGTGATGATTGACATGTCCAGTGTCCGGATTTGGTTCATAAATGAGTAAAAAAATCCGTACCCCAGATCCCGGCTTTAAAAGTTTAAATAAAACTTCCGTAAATCTGTCCATTTCTGTCCCGATTTGGACATGAATTGGTTATTTTGGACAATGGGAAGAACTCTCGTTGTTAATAATTTTTGGAAGAATTTTTTATTGATTTTGAATGGACCCAAAATTAACAATTTGTCATGGGGTTAGCCTTGTGAATTTTTTTGGCAAAAAATTTCAACTGCATAACAGGCGATTTCACTAACTAACCTGCCCACGTCTACTCTATAGTTAAGTCGTACAATGATGACATGAACAGTTTCCCGGTTTTTGGTTCATAAATGAGTAAGAAATCCGTACCCAAAGATCCGCTTAAAATTACATAAACTTCCGTAAATCTGTCAATTCTGTCCGATTGACAATGAATTGTTATTTGAAAAACATGGGAGAACTCTATTGTTGTCATAATTTTTAAGAATTATTGATTTTTGAGACGGAACCCAAAATTAACAAATTTTGATAAGGGGTTTAGTCCTTTTGGAACTTTTTTTGCAAAAAAGTTCCAACTGCAACAAACAGGGCGAAATTCCTACTTTCTGCCCCACGTGTACTCTATAGTTTAGTTGTGATGATTGACAAGTGACAGTTTCCCGGTTTTGGTTAATCATTTTCAGTAAAGAAATCCGTACCCAAAGTTCCCTCTTAAGTTTATTTAAACTTCCGTAAATCTGTCAATTTTCCTGTCTGATTTGACAATGAATTGGTTATTTTTTGACATGGGAGAACTTATTGTTAAGAATTTTAACTAATATATTGGCATTTTGAGACGGACACCACAATTACCAAATTTGGGTTAGGGGTTAGCCTTTTGTGAATTTTTGTTTGGCAAAAAATTCAACTGCAACAACAGGGGCGGAATCTAACCCCTGCCCTACGGTCCTACTGTATAGTTTAGGTCTGTTGATAAATTGACTGTGACAAGTTCCCGGTTTTGGGTTCCTAAATAAGTAAAAAATCCGTACCCGAAAAGATCCGCCTCAAAGTTAAATAAAACCGTTCCGTAAATCCTGTCAATTTTCTGTCCCGGATTTGACATTTGAAATTGGTTATTTTACCCCAATGAGAGAACTCCCCTTTGGTAATAATTTTGTAGAATATAATTGATTTTTAAAAAAACGGACCCAATGAACAAATTTGTTAAGGGGTTTTTTTTTTTTAGCCCCTTTGTGGAATTTTTTTGCGAAAATTCACTGCACAACGGGGCGATTCTACTACTGCAACTCGTGTACTCTATAGTTAGGGTAAAGGTGATGGAGTGACGTGACAGTTCCCGTTTTGGTTCATAAATGAGTAAGAAATCCGTACCCAAAGATCCCCGCCTTTAAAGTTTAAATAAAACCGTTCCGTAATCTGTCATTTTACACTGGGGGGTCCGGAATTTGACAATGATTGGTTTATTTGACAATGGGAGAACTCTATTGTTTAATATTTTTAAAGAATTTATTGATTTTTGAAGATGGACCTCAAATTAACAAAACAATTTTGATAAGGGGTTAGCCTTTGTGAATTTTTTTTGCAAAAATTCCAACTGGCACAACAGGCGATTCTATTCTGCCCACGTGTACCTCTATAGGTTACGTTGTGATGATTGACAGTGAAACAGTTCCCGGTTTGGGTTATAAATGAGTTAAGAAATCCGTAACCCAAAGTTCCCGCTTTAAAGTTTATTTAAAACTTCCGTAAATCTGTCAATTTTGTCTGTCTGATTTGACATGAAATTGGTTTAGTTGACAATGGGAAGAACTCTATTGTTAATAATTTTTAAATATTTGTGAATTTTGAGAAAAAAAACGGGGGACACAAAAATTACAAATTTGTTAGGGGTTTTGCCTTTGTTGAATATTTTTTGGCAAAAAATCAACTGGCACACATGGCCGACTCTACTACTGCCTACGTCTACTGTATAGTTTTCCCGTATAATTGACTGTGACAGGTTCCCGGTTTTGTTCATAAATAAGTAAAAAAAATCCGTACCCAAGATCCCGCCTCAAGTTGTAAAATTAAACTTCCCGTAAACTCTGTCAATTTCTGTCCGATTTAAAACTGAAATTGGTTTATTTCCACAATGAAGAACTCCCTTGTTAATAATTTTTGTAGTCTCTCATATATTGATTTTGAGACGGCCCCAAATAAACACATTGTTTAGGGGTTTAGCCTTTTTGTGAATTTTTTGGGGGGGGGGGGGCGAAAAAAATTCCAACTGCACAACAGGGCCCATCTACTACTTGGCAACTCGTGGTATTTATAGTTTAGTCGTGAATGAATTGAACAGTGAAACAGTTTCCCGGTTTTTGGTTTCATAAATGATAAGAAATCCGTAACCCAAAGATCCCGCTTAAAGTTTTTTAAATAAACTTCCGTAAATCTGTCAATTTCCTGTCCGATTTTTACAATGAATTTGTTTTTATTTGGACAATGAGGAAGATTTTCTATTGTTAATAATTTTTTAAAGAATTTAGTGATTTTGAGATGGAAACCCCAAAATTTAACAAATTTGATAGGGTTAACCTTTGTGAATTTTTTGCAAAAATTCAACTGCACAACAGGCGATTCTACTACTGCCCCAACCGTCTACTTCTATAGTTAGTCCGTGGAAAACTGATTGACAGTGGAACAGTTCCCGGGTTTTTGGGTTTCATAAATGAGTAAAGAATCCGTACCCAAGATCCCGCTTAAAGGTAAATAACTTCCAGTAAATCTGTCAATTTCTGTCCGAAGTTTGAGACAATGAATTGGTTTATTTGGCCAATGGAAGAACTCTATTGTTAATAAATGTTTAAAGAATTTAATTGATTTTTAGGGGGGGGGAAGACGGACCCAAAATTAACAACTTTGATCAGGGGTAGCCTTTTGTGGATTTTTTTGGCAAAAAATTCAACTGCAGTAACCAGGGCGATTCTACACTGCCCCACGTCTACTCTAGAGTTTTGTCCCGTAATGATTTGAACAGTGGACAGTTTCCCGGTTTTTGGTGTCATAATGAGTAAGAAATCCGTACCCAAAAGATCCCCGCTTACAATTAAATACACTTCCGTAAATCTGTTCAATTCTGTCCGATTTGACAATGAATTGGTTATTTGACGTGGGAGAGACTATATTGTTAATAATTTTTAAGATTTAATTGATTTTGAGACGGACCCAACAATTAACAATTTGATAAGGGGTTAGCCTTTGTGAATTTTTTTGCAAAAATTCACTGCACACAGGGGCGATTCTACTTCTGCCACCGGTAACTCTATCGTTAGTTTTTTGATGATTGACGTGACAGTTTTTCCCCGTTTGTGGTGTTAAATAAATGAGTAAGAAATCCCGTTACCCAAAGTTTCCCGCTTCCAAGTTATTTTTAAACTTCCGTAAATCTGTCAATTTTCCTGTCTGATTGTGACATGAATTGGTGTATTTGACAATGGGAGAACTCCTATTGTTAATAATTTTAAATAATATATTGATTTTGAGACGGACCCAAAAATTAACAAATTTTTGTTAAGGGTTTTAGCCTTTGGAATATTTTGGCAAAAAATTCAACTGCACAACCAGGGCGTTCTACTACTGCCTACGGTCCTACTGTATAGTTAAGTCCGTGAATAAAATTGAAGTGACAGTTTCCGTTTGTTCATAAATAAGTAAAAAAATCCCCGTACCCCAAAGATCCCGCTTCAAAGGTTAAATTAAACTTCCGTAAATCTGTCCCAATTTTCTGTCCCGATTGTGAACATTTGAATTGGGGTTATTGACAATGAAGAACTCCCTTGTTGAATTAATTTTTGTAGAAATATCTTGGATTTTGAGACGGAACCCAAATGAACAATTTGTTTAGGGGTTAGCCTTTTTGTGATTTTTTTTGGCGAAAAATTTCAAACAGGGGGGCACAACAGGGCGTTCTACTACTGCAACACGTGGTCCTCTATGTTCGTCGTGTGTATGATTGCAGTGAACAGTTGTCAAATTTTGTTCATAATAAGTACAAATCCCGACCCAAGATCCCGCTCAAAGTTAAATTCAACTTCCAGAAATCTGTCCAATTTCTGTCCGATTTGAATGAATTGGTTATTTGCAATAAGAGAACTCCCTTGTTTAATATTTTTTTAGAATATTTGGGATTTTTTGAGAGACGGACCCAAAATTAACAAATTTTGTAAGGGTTAGCCCTTTGTGAAATTTTTTTTTGGCAAAAAATTCCACCTCTGCACCCCACCACAAGGGCGAATCTAACTACTGCACACGTGTACTCCTTAGTTAGGTCCGTGGGATGATTGACAGTAGCAGGTTCCCCGGTTTGGTCATAATAAGTACGAATCCGTTACCCAAAGATCCCGCTTAAAGTAAAATAAACTTTCCCGTAATCTTGTAACTTTCTGTCTGATTTGACGTAAATTGGTTTATTTGACAATGGGAGAGAATCCTATTTTTTTAATAATTTTTTAAAGGAAATATATTGGATTTTTTGAGACGGACCCGGAAATTAACAATTTTGTTAAGGGGTTAGCCTTTGTGAATTTTTTTGGGGAAAAATTCAACTGCACACCAGGGCGATTCTACTATGCCCACGTGTTACTCTATATTTAGTTTTGTGAATGATTGACAGTGACCAGTTCCCGTTTGGTTCATAAATAAGTAGAAATTCCCGTAACAATATTCAAAAAAAAAAGAAAAAAGACTCTCAAATTTTAAATTAACTTCCGTAAATCTGTCATTTCTGTCCGATTTTTGACATGAATGGTTATTTTTGACAATGGAGAACTCAGTGTTTTCATAATTTTTAAAAGAATTTTATTTGATTTTTGAGTGGACCCAAAAATTACAAAATTTGATAAGGGTGAGCCTTTGTGAATTTTTTTGCAAAAAATTTCAACTGGCATATAACAACGGGCGATTCTACTTATATAGCCCCGTCCTACCTCTATAGTGTAGTCCCCCGTGAATGGTTTTTTGACCAGTGACAGTTCCCGGTTTTGGTTCATAATTGAGTAAGAAAATCCGTACCCAAAGATTCCCGCGTAAAAATTAAATAAACTCCGTAATCTGTCAATTTTTTCATGTCCGGATTTGCAAATGAATTTGGTTTTTTTTATTTGACAATGGGAGAAACTCCTATGTTAATAATTTTTAGAATTTATTGATTTTTGAGACGGACCCAAATTAACAAATTTGATAAGGGGTTAGCCTTTGTGAATTTTTTTTGCAAAAAATTCAACTGCAACAACAGGGCGGATTTTCCTTAACTTCTGCCCACCGTGTTAAACCTATAGTTTGTTTTGTGATGATTGACAGTGACACAGTTCCCCGGTTTGGTTTATAATGAGTAAGAATCCGTACCCAACAGTTCCCCGCTTAAAGTTATTTAAACTTCCCGTAAATCTGTCAATTTCCTGTCTGATTTGACAATGAATTTTGGTTATTTGACAATGAAAAAGAACTCCTATTGTTATAATGTTAAATAATAATATTTGATTTTGAGAACGGACCCCAAAATTTTAACAAATTTTGTTAAGAGGGTTAGCCTTTGTGAATATTTTGCAAAAAAAAATTCAACTGCAAACCAACAGGGCGACTCACTGTCACTGCCTACGTCACTGGTATATTTAGTCGTGCATAATTGAACTGTGACAGTTCCTTTCCCGGGTTTGGTTTCATAATAAGTAAAAATCCGTACCAAAGATCCCGCCTCAAGTTAAATATAATTCCGTAAATCTGTCAATTTCTGTCCCGATTTAAACCTGAATTTGGTTATTTTGACAATCAAGAGAAAACTCCCTTGTTTAATAATTTTGTAGAATATATTGATTTTTGAAACGGACCCAAAATTAACAAAATTTGTTAAGGGGTTGAGCCCTTGTGTGCATTTTTTGGCGAAAACTTTCAAAACTGCACACAGGGCCAATCTACTACTTACTGCACTCGTGTACTTTATAGTTTAGTCGTGATTGATTGACATGACAGTTCCCGGTGGGTTTTCATAATGAGTAAGAAATCCCGTAACCCCAAGATCCGATTTAAGTTAAAATAAAACTTCCGTAAATCTGTCCAATTTCTGTCCGATTTGACAATGAATTGGTTATTTGACATGGGAGAACTCCTATTGTTAATAATTTTTAAAGGAATTTATTGATTTTGAGAATGGACACAAAATTACAACTTTGATAAGGGGGTTAACCTTTGTGGAATTTTTTTGCAAAAAATTCAAATGCACACAGGCGAATTCCTACAACTGCCCACGTCTACTCTATAGTTTTAGTCGTTGATGATTGAAACAGTGGACAGTTTCCCGTTTGGTTTCATAAATGAGTAAGAAATCCGTACCCAACAGATCCGCTTAAAATTTAATACACTTTCCCCGTAATCTGTCAAATTCTTACCGATTTGACAATGAATTAGTTCTTTGAAATGGGAGAAACCTATTTGTTACAAAATTGTTAAGATTTTTATTGATTTTGAGACAGACAAAATTAACAAATTTGATAATGGGTTTTTTACCTTTTGTGAAATTTTTTTGGCAAAAAAATTCAAAACTGCCACAACAGGGCGGATTCTAACTTCTGCCCCGTGTAACTCCTATAGTTAGTTGTGATGATTGGACAGTGGGACAGTTCCCCGGTTTGGTTCAAATAAATGAGTAGAAATCCGTACCAAAGTTCCCGTTAAAGTTATTTAAACTTCCGTAAATCTGTCAATTTCTGTCCGATTTGACAATAATTGGTTATTTGACAATGGAGAACCTATTGTTAATAATTTTAAATAATATTTGATTTTGAGACGGACCCAAAATTAACAAATTTGTTAAAGGGGTTAGCCTTTGGAAATATTTTGGCAAAAAATTCAACTGACAACAGGGCGATTCTACTACTGCCTACGTTTACTGTATAGTTAGTCGTGATAATTGACTGTGACAGTTCCGGGTTTTGGGTTTATAAATAAGTAAGAAATCCGTACCCAAAGATCCCGCTCAAAGTTAAAAACTTCCGTAAATCTGTCAATTTCTGTCCCATTTGACAATGAATTGGTTATTTTACAATGGGAGAACTCCCTCGTTAATAATTTTGTAGAAAATATTGATTTTGAGACGGACCCAAAATTAACAAATTTGTTAAGGGGTTAAGCCTTTGTGAATTTTTGGCAAAAATTCAAAATGCCAACGGGGGATTCTATACTGCACTCGTGTACTCTATAGTTAGTCGTGATGGATTGACAGTGACAGTTCCCGTTTGGTTCATTAATAAGTAAGAAATCCGTACCCAAAGTCCCGCTCAAAGTTAAATAAACTTCCGTTAATCTGGGCAATTTTTGTTCGATTTGACAATGAATTGTTATTTTACAATGGGAGAAACTCTATGTTAATAATTTTAAGAATTTATTGATTTTGAGACGGACCCAAAATTAACCAAAAATTGATAAGGGGTAAGCTTTGGATTTTTTGGGGATATAATTCAACTGCACACCCGGGCGATTTTAAAAAACTGCCCACGGTACTCTATAGTTAGTTTGTGATGAGTTGACATGACAGTTCCCGGTGGTTCATAAATAAGTAGAAATCCGTACCAAAGACCTGGTTAAAGTAAAATAAACTTCCGTAAATCTGTCAATTTCTGTCTGATTTGACAGTAAATTGGTTATTTGACAATGGGAGAACTCTATTGTTAATAATTTTAAATAATATATTGATTTTGAGACGGACCCAAAATTAACAAATTTGTTGTTGTTGTGTTTGCCTTTGTGAATATTTTGGCAAAAAATTTAACTGCACAACAGGGCGATTCTACTACTGCCTACGTCTACTGTATAGTTAGTCGTGATAATTGACAGTGACAGTTCCCGGTTTGGTTCATAAATAAGTAAGAAATCCGTACCCAAAGATCCCGCTCAAAGTTAAATAAACTTCCGTAAATCTGTCAATTTCTGTCCGATTTGACAATGAATTGGTTATTTGACAATGAGAGAACTCCCTTGTTAATAATTTTGTAGAATATATTGATTTTGAGACGGACCCAAAATTAACAAATTTGTTAAGGGGTTAGCCTTTGTGAATTTTTTGGCGAAAAATTCAACTGCACAACAGGGCGATTCTACTACTGCACACGTGTACTCTATAGTTAGTCGTGATGATTGACAGTGACAGTTCCAGGTTTGGTTCATAAATAAGTAAGAAATCCGTACCCAAAGATCCCGCTCAAAGTTAAATAAACTTCCAGAAATCTGTCAATTTCTGTCCGATTTGACAATAAATTGGTTATTTGACAATAAGAGAACTCCCTTGTTAATAATTTTTTAGAATATATTGATTTTGAGACGGACCCAAAATTAACAAATTTGTTAAGGGGTTAGCCTTTGTGAATTTTTTGGCGAAAAGTCGAACTGCACAACAGGGCGATTCTACTACTGCACACGTGTACTCTATAGTTAGTCGTGATGATTGACATTGACAGTTCCCGGTTTGGTTCAAAATAAGTAAGAAATCCGTACCCAAAGATCCCGCTTAAAGATAAATAAACTTCCGTAAATCTGTCAATTTCTGTCTGATTTGACAGTAAATTGGTTATTTGACAATGGGAGAACTCTTTTGTTAATAATTTTAAAGAATATATTGATTTTGAGACGGACCCAAAATTAACAAATTTGTTAAGGGGTTAGCCTTTGTGAATTTTTTGGGGAAAAATTCAACTGCACAACAGGGCGATTCTACTACTGCCCACGTGTACTCTATAGTTAGTTGTGATGATTGACAGTGACAGTTCCCGGTTTGGTTCATAAATAAGTAAGAAATCCGTACCCAAATATTCCTCTCAAATTTAAATAAACTTCCGTAAATCTGTCAATTTCTGTCCGATTTGACAATGAATTGGTTATTTGACAATGGGAGAACTCTAGTGTTAATAATTTAAAAGAATTTATTGATTTTGAGATGGACCCAAAATAAACAAATTTGATAAGGGGTTAGCCTTTGTGAATTTTTGGCAAAAAATTAAAATGCACAACAGGGCGATTATACTACTGCCCACGTCTACTCTATAGTTAGTCGTGATGATTGACAGTGACAGTTCCCGGTTTGGTTCATAAATGAGTAAGAAATCCGTACCCAAAGATCCCGCTTAAAATTAAATAAACTTCCGTAAATCTGTCAATTTCTGTCCGATTTGACAATGAATTAGTTATTTGACAATGGGAGAACTCTATTGTTAATAATTTTTAAGAATTTATTGATTTTGAGACGGACCCAAAATTAACAAATTTGATAATGGGTTACCTTTGTGAATTTTTTTGCAAAAAATTCAACTGCACAACAGGGCGATTCTACTTCTGCCCACGTGTACTCTATAGTTAGTCGTGATGATTGACAGTGACAGTTCCCGGTTTGGTTCATAAATGAGTAAGAAATCCGTACCCAAAGATCCCGCTTAAAGTTAAATAAACTTCCGTAAATCTGTCAATTTCTGTCCGATTTGACAATGAATTGGTTATTTGACAATGGGAGAACTCTATTGTTAATAATTTTAAAGAATTTATTGATTTTGAGATGGACACAAAATTAACAAATTTGATAAGGGGTTAGCCTTTGTGAATTTTTTGGCAAAAAATTCAACTGCACAACAGGGCGATTCTACTACTGCCCACGTCTACTCTATAGTTAGTCGTGATGATTGACAGTGACAGTTCCCGGTTTGGTTCATAAATGAGTAAGAAATCCGTACCCAAGATCCCGCTTAAATTAAATAAACTTCCGTAAATCTGATAATTCTGTCCGATTGACAATAATTAGTTATTTGACAATGGGAGAATCTTTGTTAAAAATTTTTAAGAATTTATTGATTTTGAGACAGACCCAAATTAACAAATTTGATAATGGTTACCTTTGTGAATTTTTTTGCAAAAAATTCAACTGCACAACAGGGCGATTCTACTTCTGCCACGTGTACTCTATAGTTAGTTGTGATGATTGACAGTGAAGTTCCCGGTTTTGGTTCATAAATGAGTAGAAATCCGTACCCAAAGTTCCCGCTTAAGTTATTTAAACTTCCGTAAATCTGTCAATTTCTGTCCGATTTGACAATGAATGGTTTTTTGACAATGGGAGAACTCTATTGTTAATAATTTTAATAATATATTGATTTGAGACGGACCCAAAATTAACAAATTTGTTAAGGGTTAGCCTTTAGTGAATATTTTGGCAAAAATCCAACTGTACAACAGGGCGATTCTACTACTGCCTACGTCTACTGTATAGTTAGTCGTGATAATTGAACTGTGACAGTTCCCGGTTTGGTTCATAAAAATAAGAAACCGTACCCAAAGATCCCGCTCAAAGTTAAATAAACTTCCGTAAATCTGTCAATTTCTGTCCGATTTGACATGAATTGGTTATTTGACAATGAGAGAACTCCCTTGTTAATAATTTTGTAGAATATATTGATTTTGAGACGGACCCAAAATTAACAAATTGTTAAGTGCCTTTGTGAATTTTTTGGCGAAAATTCAACTGCACAACAGGGCGATTCATACTCTGCACTCGTGTACTCTATAGTTAGTCGTGATGATTGACAGTGACAGTTCCCGGTTTGGTTCATTAATAAGTAAGAAATCCGTACCCAAAGATCCGCTCAAAGTTAAATAAACTTCCGTAAATCTGTCATTTCTGTCCGATTTGACAATGAATTGGTTATTTGACAATGGGAGACTCTTATGTTAATAATTTAAAGAATTTATTGATTTTTAGACGGACCAAAATTAACAAATTTGATAAGGGTAAGCCTTTGTGAATTTTTTGGCGATAAATTCAACTGCACAACAGGGCGATTCTAACAATGCCACGTGTTTCTTATAGTTAGTTGTGATGATTGACAGTGACAGTTCCGTTTGGTTCATAAATAAGTAAGAATCCGTACCCAAAGATCCTGCTTAAAGTAAAATAAACTTCCGTAATCTGTCAATTTCTGTTGATTGACAGTAAATTGGTTATTGACAATGGGAGAACTCTATTGTTAATAATTTTAAATAATATATTGATTTTGAGACGGACCCAAAATTAACAAATTTGTTGTGTTGTGTTTGCCTTTGTGAATATTTTGGCAAAAAATTTAACTGCACAACAGGGCGATTCTACTACTGCCTACGTCTACTGTATAGTTAGTCGTGATAATTGACAGTGACAGTTCCCGGTTTGGTTCATAAATAAGTAAGGAATCCGTACCCAAAGATCCCGCTCAAAGTTAAATAAACTTCCGTAAATCTGTCAATTTCTGTCCGATTTGACAATGAATTGGTTATTTGACAATAAGAGAACTCCCTTGTTAATAATTTTGTAGAATATATTGATTTTGAGACGGACCCAAAATTAACAAATTTGTTAAGGGGTTAGCCTTTGTGAATTTTTTGGCGAAAAATTCAACTGCACAACAGGGCGATTCTACTACTGCCCACGTGTACTCTATAGTTAGTCGTGATGATTGACAGTGACAGTTCCTTTTGGTTCATAAATAAGTAAGAAATCCGTACCCAAATATTCCTCTCAAATTTAAATAAACTTCCGTAAATCTGTCAATTTCTGTCCGATTTGACAATGAATTGGTTATTTGACAATGGGAGAACTCTAGTGTTAATAATTTAAAAGAATTTATTGATTTTGAGACGGACCCAAAATAAACAAATTTGATAAGGGTTATCTTTGTGAATTTTTTGGCAAAAAATTCAACTGCACAACAGGGCGATTCTACTACTGCCCACGTCTACTCTATAGTTAGTCGTGATGATTGACAGTGACAGTTCCCGGTTTGGTTCATAAATGAGTAAGAAATCCGTACCCAAAGATCCCGCTTAAAGTTAAATAAACTTCCGTAAATCTGTCAATTTCTGTCCGATTTGACAATGAATTGGTTATTTGACAATGGGAGAACTCTATTGTTAATAATTTTAAAGAATTTATTGATTTTGAGACGGACCCAAAATTAACAAATTTGATAAGGGGTTAGCCTTTGTGAATTTTTTGGCAAAAAATTCAACTGCACAACAGGGCGATTCTACTACTGCCCACGTCTACTCTATAGTTAGTCGTGATGATTGACAGTGACAGTTTCCGGTTTGGTTCATAAATGAGTAAGAAATCCGTACGCAAAGATCCCGCTTAAAGTTATTTAAACTTCCGTAAATCTGTCAATTTCTGTCCGATTTGACAATGAATTGGTTATTTGACAATGGGAGAATTCTATTGTTAATAATTTTAAATAATATATTGATTTTGAGACGGACCCAAAATTAACAAATTTGTTAAGGGGTTAGCCTTTGTGAATTTTTTGGCGAAAAATTCAACTGCACAACAGGGCGATTCTACTATTGCACACGTGTACTCTATAGTTAGTCGTGATGATTGACAGTGACAGTTCCCGGTTTGGTTCATAAATAAGTAAGAAATCCGTACCCAAAGATCCCGCTTAAAGTAAATTAAACTTCCGTAAATCTGTCAATTTCTGTCTGATTTGACAGTAAATTGGTTGTTTGACAATGGGAGAACTCTATTGTTAATAATTTTAAATAATATATTGATTTTGAGACGGACCCAAAATTAACAAATTTGTTAAGGGGTTAGCCTTTGTGAATATTGTGGCAAAAAAATCAACTGCACAACAGCGACTCTACTACTGCCTACGTCTACTGTATAGTTAGTCGTGATAATTGACTGTGACAGTTCCCGGTTTGGTTCATAAATAAGTAAGAAATCCGTACCCAAAGAGCCCGCTCAAAGTTAATAACCTTCGTAAATCTGTCAATTTCTGTCCGATTGACACTGAATTGGTTATTTGACAATGAGAGAACTCCCTTGTTAATAATTTTGTAGAATATATTGATTTTGAGACGGACCCAAAATTAACAAATTTGTTAAGGGGTTATCCTTTGTGAATTTTTTGGCGAAAAATTCAACTGCACAACAGGGCGATTCTACTACTGCACTCGTGTACTTTATAGTTAGTCGTGATGATTGACAGTGACAGTTCCCGGTTTGGTTCATAAATGAGTAAGAAATCCGTACCCAAAGATCCCGCTTAAAGTTAAATAAACTTCCGTAAATCTGTCAATTTCTGTCCGATTTGACAATGAATTGGTTATTTGACAATGGGAGAACTCTATTGTTAATAATTTTAAAGAATTTATTGATTTTGAGATGGACCCAAAATTAACAAATTTGATAAGGGTTTAACCTTTGTGAATTTTTTGGCAAAAAATTCAACTGCACAACAGGGCGATTCTACTACTGCCCACGTCTACTCTATAGTTAGTCGTGATGATTGACAGTGACAGTTCCCGGTTTGGTTCATAAATGAGTAAGAAATCCGTACCCAAAGATCCCGCTTAAAGTTAAATAAACTTCCGTAAATCTGTCAATTTCTGTCCGATTTGACAATGAATTGGTTATTTGACAATGGGAGAACTCTTTTGTTAATAATTTTAAAGAATTTATTGATTTTGAGATGGACCCAAAATTAACAAATTTGATAAGGGGTTAGCCTTTGTGAATTTTTTGGCAAAAAATTCAACTGCACAACAGGGCGATTCTACTACTGCCCACGTCTACTCTATAGTTAGTCGTGATGATTGACAGTGACAGTTCCGGTTTGGTTCATAAATGAGTAAGAAATCCGTACCCAAAGATCCCGCTTAAAATTAAATAAACTTCCGTAAATCTGTCAATTTCTGTCCGATTTGACAATGAATTGGTTATTTGACAATGGGAGAACTCTATTGTTAATAATTTTTAAGAATTAATTGATTTTGAGACGGACCCAAAATTAACAAATTTGATAAGGGGTTAGCCTTTGTGAATTTTTTTGCAAAAAATTCAACTGCACAACAGGGCGATTCTACTTCTGCCCACGTGTACTCTATAGTAAGTTGTGATGATTGACAGTGACAGTTCCCGGTTTGGTTATAAATGAGTAAGAAATCCGTACCCAAAGTTCCCGCTTAAAGTTATTTAAACTTCCGTAAATCTGTCAATTTCTGTCTGATTTGACAATGAATTGGTTATTTGACAATGGGAGAACTCTATTGTTAATAATTTTAAATAATATATTGATTTTGAGACGGTCCCAAAATTAACAAATTTGTTAAGGGGTTAGCCTTTGTGAATATTTTGGCAACAATGCAACTGCACAACAGGGCGACTCTACTACTGCCTACGTCTACTGTATAGTTAGTCGTGATAATTGACTGTGACAGTTCCCGGTTTGGTTCATAAATAAGTAAGAAATCCGTACCCAAAGATCCCGCTCAAAGTTAAATAACTTCCGTAAATCTGTCAATTTCTGTCCGATTTGACACTGAATTGGTTATTTGACAATGAGAGAAAATCCCCTTTTTAATAATTTTTAGAATATATGATTTTGGGAAAGGGGCCCCAAAAATTTAAAAAATTTTTTTAAAGGGGTTTTGCCCCTTTTTGGGAAATTTTTTTTCCCCCAAAAAATTTAACTGCCACAACCCGGGGGAATCACTTTCTGCACTCGTGTACTTTTTAGTTTGTCGGATGTTGGGCAGTGACAGTTCCCCGGGGTTTTTTGGGTTTAAAAAATGAGTTTAAAAAATCCGTACCAAAAATCCCGTTAAAGGGTTTAAAAAACTTTCCCTAAACTTTTCAATTTCTGTCCGATTTGACAATTTAATTGGTTATTTGACAATTGGGGAAGAACTCTATTGTAATAATTTTAAAAAATTTATTTATTTTTTTTTGACGGACCCAAAATTAACAAATTGTAAGAGGTTACCTTTGGAATTTTTTGCCCAAAAAAATTTAACTGCACAAAAAGGGGGGATTCTACTTTTTGCCCACGTGGGACTATAAATTAGTGGTGATGATTTTTTCCCCCCCCCCCCCCGTGACAGTTCCCGGTTTGGGTTTATAAATGATTTAAAAAATCCGTCCCCCAAAGATCCCCCTCAAAGTTAAATAAAAATTCCCTAAAAACTGTCAATTTCGTTCCGGGTTTTTACAAAAGAATTGGTTATTTTTACAATGGGAGAACTCTATTGGGTTTAAAAATTTAAAGGGAATTTTTTGATTTTGAGATGGACCCCCAAAAATTAAAAAAATTTGATAAAAGGGTTAAAACCTTTTGTGAATTTTTTGGCCAAAAAATTAACCGGGACAACCCGGGCGATTCTTAAATATGCCCCCGTCTATCTTAGTTTGTCGTGATGATTGGGCAGTGACAGTTCCCGGGTTTTGGGTTTATAAATGGTAAAAAAATCCGTACCAAAAGATCCCGTTTTAAAAAATTTAAAAAAAACTTCCGTAAATCTGTCAATTTCTGTCCGATTTTACAATGGGAAATTTTGTTATTTTACAATAAGAGAAAATCTATTTTTAATAATTTTTAAAAATTTATTGATTTTTAGACGGGGCCCCAAAAATTAAAAAAAATTTGAAATGGTTACCCTTTTTGGGAAATTTTTTTCAAAAAAAATTCAACTGAAAAACAGGGGGGATTCACTTTGCCCCCGTGTTACTCTATAGTTTGTTGTGATGATTGACAGTGAAAGTTCCCCCTTTGGTTCATAATAAGTAAGAAATCCGTACCCAAATCCCGCTAAAGTTAAATAAACTTCCGTAAATCTCTCAATTTCTGTCCGATTTGACAATGAATTGGTTATTTGACAATGGAGAACTCTTTTTGTTAATAATTTTAAAGAATATTTTTGATTTTGAGACGGACCCAAAATTAACAAATTTGATAAGGGGTTAGCCTTTGTGAATTTTTGGCGATAAATTCAACTGCACAACAGGGCGATTCTACAACTGCCCCCGTTACTCTATAGTTAGTTTGTGATAATTGACTGTGACAGTTCCCGGTTTGGTTCATAAATAAGTAAGAAATCCGTACCCAAAGATCCCGCTTAAAAGTTAAAAAACTTCCGTAAATCTGTCAATTTTTGTCCGATTTGACATTGAATTGGTTATTTGAAAATGAGAGAACTCCTTGTTAATAAATTTTTTAGTAATATATGATTTTGAGACGGACCCAAAATTAACAAATTTGTTAAGGGGTTAGCCTTTGTGAATTTTTTGGCGAAAAATTCAACTGCACAACAGGGCGATTCTACTACTGCCTACGTCTACTCTATAGTTAGTCGTGATGATTGACAGTGACAGTTCCCGGTTTGGTTCATAATAAGTAAGAATCCGTACCCCAAAAATCCCGCTCAAAGTTAAATAAACTTCCGTAAATCTCTCAATTTCTGTCCGATTTGACAATGAATTGGTTATTTGACAATGAGGGGAACTCCTTGTTAATAATTTTGTAGAATTATTGATTTTGAGACGGACCCAAAATTAACAAATTTGATAAGGGGTTAGCCTTTGGAATTTTTTGGCGAAAAATTCAACTGCACAACAGGGCGATTCTACAAACTGCCACGTGTACTCTTTAGTTAGTCGTGATGATTGACAGTGACAGTTTCCCCCGTTTGGTTCATAAATAAGTAAGAATCCGTACCCAAAGATCCCGCTAAAGTTAAATAAACTTCCGAAATCTGTCAATTTCTGTCCGATTTGACAGTAAATTGGTTATTTGACAATAAGAAACTCCCTTGTTAATAATTTTTATAATATATTGATTTGAGACAGACCCAAATTAACAAATTTGTTAAGGGGTTAGCCTTTGTGAATTTTTTTGGGGAAAAATTCAACTGCACAACAGGGCGATTCTACTACTGCCTCGTCTACTCTATAGTTAGTCGTGATGAATTGACAGTGACACTTCCCGGTTTGGTTCATAAATAAGTAAGAAATCCGTACCCAAAGATCCCGCTCAAAGTTAAATAAACTTCCGTAAATCTGTCAATTTCTGTCCGATTTGACAATGAATTGGTTATTTGACAATGGGAGAACTCTATTGTTAATAATTTTAAATAATATATTGATTTTGAGACGGACCCAAAATTAACAAATTTGTTAATCGGTTAGCCTTTGTGAATATTTTGGCAAAAATTCAACTGCACAACAGGGCGATTCTACTACTGCCTACGTCTACTGTATAGTTAGTCGTGATAATTGACTGTGACAGTTCCCGGTTTGGTTCATAAATAAGTAAGAAATCCGTACCCAAAGATCCCGCTCAAAGTTAAATAAAGTTCCGTAAATCTGTCAATTTCTGTCCGATTTGACATTGAATTGGTTATTTGACAATGAGAGAACTCCCTTGTTAATAATTTTAAATAATATATTGATTTTTAGACGGACCCAAAAATTAACAAAATTTTTTAATCGGTTAGCCTTTGTGAATATTTTGGCAAAAAATTCATCTGCACAACAGGGGGATTCTACTACTGCCCACGTCTACTGTATAGTTAGTCGTGATAATTGACTGTGACAGTTCCCGGTTTGGTTCATAAAAAAAGTAAGAAATCCGTACCAAAGATCCCGCTCAAAGTTAAATAAAGTTCCGAAAACTGTCAATTTCTGTCCGATTTGACATTAAATTGGTTATTTGACAATGAGAGAACTCCCTTGTTAATAACATTGTAGGAAATATTGATTTTTAGACGGACCCAAAATTAACAAATTTGTTAAGGGGTTAGCCTTTGTGAATTTTTTGGCGAAAAATTCAACTGCACAACAGGGCGATTCTACTACTGCACTCGTGTACTCTATAGTTAGTCGTGATGATTTACAGTGACAGTTCCCGGTTTGGTTCATTAATAAGTAGAAATCCGTACCCAAAGTTCCCGCCAAAGTTAAATAAACTTCCGTAAATCTCTCAATTTCTGTCCGATTTGACAATGAATTGGTTATTTGACAATGGGGAGAACTCTTATGTTAATAATTTTAAAGAATTTATTGATTTTTAGACGGGCCCAAAATTAACAAATTTGATAAGGGGTTAGCCTTTGTAATTTTTTGGCGATAAATTCAACTGCACAACAGGGCGATTCTACAAAATGCCCACGTGTACTCTATAGTTAGTTGTGATGATTGACAGTGACAGTTCCCGGTTTGGTTCATAAATAAGTAAGAAATCCGTACCCAAAGTCCCGCTTAAAGTAAAATAAAAATTCCGTAAATCTGTCAATTTCTGTCTGATTGACAGTAAATTGGTTTATTTTACAATGGAGAACTCTATTAATAATTTTAAATAATATATTGATTTGAGACGGACCCAAAATTAACAAAATTTGTTAAGGGGTTTGCCTTTGTGAATATTTGGCAAAAAAATTCAAACTGCACAACAGGCGATTCTACTACTGCCCACGTCTACTGTATAGTTAGTCGTGATAATTGACAGTGACAGTTCCCCGGTTTGGTTATAAATAAGTAAAAATCCGTACCCAAAGATCCCGCTCAAAGTTAAATAAACTTCCGTAAATCTGTCAATTTCTGTCCGATTTGACAATGAATTGGTTATTTGACAATTAGAGAACTCCCTTGTTAATAATTTTGTAGAATATATTGATTTTGAGACGGACCCAAAATTAACAAATTTGTTAAGGGGTTAGCCTTTGTGAATTTGGCGAAAAATTCAACTGCAAACAGGCGATTTACTACTGCACACGTGGTACTCTATAGTAGTCGGATGATTGGGCAGTGACAGTTCCAATTTTGGTTCATAAATAAGTAAAAATCCGTACCCAAAAAATCCCCCTCAAAGTTAAAAAACTTCCAGAAATCTGTCAATTTCTGTCCGATTTGACAAGAATTGGTTTATTTGACAATAAGAAAAACTCCCTTGTTAATAACTTTTTAGAATATTTTGATTTTGAGACAGACCCAAATTAACAAATTTGTTAAGGGGTTAGCCTTTGTGAATTTTTTTGGGGAAAATTCAACTGCACAACAGGGCGATTCTACTACTGCACTCGTTTTACTCTATAGTTAGTCGTGATGATGACAGTGACACTTCCCGGTTTTGGTTCATAAATAAGTAAGAAATCCGTTTCCCCAAAGATCCCGCTCAAAGTTAAATAAACTTCCGTAAAACAGTCAATTATTCTTCCGATTTGACAATGAATTGGTTATTTGACAATGGGAGAACTCTATTGTTAAATAATTTTAAAGAATTTATTGATTTTGAGATGGACCCAAAATTAACAAAAATTTTTTAAAGGGGTTAAAACCTTTGGAATTTTTTGGCAAAAAATTCAACTGCACAACAGGGCGATTCTACTACTGCCCACGTCTACTCTATAGTTAGTCGTGATGATTGACAGTGACAGTTTCCCGGTTTGGTCATAAATGAGTAAGAAATCCGTACCAAAAGTCCCGCTTTAAAATTAAATAACTTCCGTAAATCTGTCAATTTCTGTCCGATTTGACAATGAATTAGTTTTTGACAATGGGAGAACTCTATTTTAATATTTTTTAAGGAATTTTTTGATTTTTGAGACGGACCCCCAAAAATTTAACAAATTTGATAAGAGGTTACCTTTGTGAATTTTTTTGCAAAAATTCAACTGCACAACAGGGCGATTCTACTTCTGCCCACGTGTACTCTATAGTTAGTTGTGATGATTGACAGTGACAGTTCCCGGTTTGGTTCATAAATTAGTAAGAAATCCGTACCCAAAATTCCCGCTTAAAGTTATTTAAACTTCCGTAAATCTGTCAATTTCTGTCCGATTTGACAATGAATTGGTTATTTGACAATGGGAAAACTCTATTGTTAATAATTTTAAATAATATATTGATTTTGAGACGGACCAAAATTAAAAAATTGTTAAAACGGTTAGCCTTTGTGAATATTTTGGCAAAAAATTCAACTGCACAACAGGGCGATTCACACTGCCTACGTCTACTGTATAGTTAGTCGTGATAATGACTGTGACAGTTCCGGTTTGGTTCATAAATAAGTAAGAAATCCGTACCAAAGATCCGCTCAAAGTTAAATAAAGTCCGTAAATCTGTCAATTTCTGTCCCATTTGAAATTGAATTGTTATTGACAATGAGAGAACTCCCTTGTTAATAATTTTGTAGAATATATTGATTTTGAGACGGACCCAAAATTAACAAATTTGTTAGGGTTAGCCTTTGTGAATTTTATGACGAAAAATTGAACTGCAACCACAGGGCCCGATTCCTACTACTCTGCAGCTCGTGGTACTCCTATAGTTAGTCGTGAAGATTACAGTGACAGTGTTTCCCGGGTTTGGTTATCATTATAAGTAAGAATCCGTTAACCCAAAGATGCCCGCTCAAATTTAAATAAACTTCCCGTAAATCTGTTTCCCATTTCTGTCGATTTGACACTGAATTGGTTTTAGTTGACAATGGAGAACGCCTTATGTTAATAATTTTTTCAAGAATTTATTGAGTTTGAGACGGACCCAAAAATTACAAATTTGATAAGGGGTTTTTTTAGCCCCCTTTTTTGATTTTTTGAAGATAAATTCCACTGCACAACAATGGCGATTCAACCAACTGCCCCACCTGGTGGCTACTCTATAGTTTAGTTTTTGTGAAAAATTTATTGACCGTGACCGAGTTGTCCCCGGTTTGGTCATAAATAAGTAAAGATCCGTACCCAAAGATTCCCCGCTTAGAAGTAAAATAAACTTGTTCCGTAAATCTTCAATTTTTCTGTCTGATTTACAGTAATTGGGTTATTTTGACATGGGAGTAAATCTTATTTGTTTAATAATTTTATTTTAAATATAATATTTGTTTTGAGACGGACCCAAAATTACAAATTTTGTTAAGGGTTAGCCCCTTTTGTGAAAATAATTTTGGCAAAAAAATTCAACTGCACAACAGGGCGATTCTACTAACCTGCGCTACGTCTAATGTAAATATTTTAGTCGTGATAATTTGAACAGTGACAATTCCCGGTTTGGTTTTCATAAATAAGTAAGAATCCGTACCCCAAAGATCCCGCTCAAGTTAAATAACCTTCCGTAAATTCTGTCAATTTTATTTTCTGTCCGATTTGAGAACAATGAATTTTGGGTTATTTGACAAATTAGAGAACTCCCTTGTTAAATTTATTTTTGTGAAATATATTGATTTTGAGACGGACCCAAAAATTTAAAACCCAAATTTGTTAAGGGGTTAGCCGTTGTGAAATATTTTGGCAAAAAAAAATTTAACTGCACAACAGGGCGAATTCTACTACTGCCTACGTCCCTACTGTAAATAGTTTAGTCGTGATAATTGACTGGTGGACAGTTTTCCCGGTTTTTGGTTTTTCATAAATGATAAGAATCCGTACCGCAAAGATCCCCGCTTCCAAGTTAATCAACTTCCGTAAATACTGTCACAATTTCTTGTCCGATTTGAACCATTGAATTGGTTTTTGACAATTGAAGAGAAACTCCCTTGTTAATAATTTTTTGTTAGAATAATATTGATTTTGAGAACGTGACCCAAAATTAACAAATTTGTTGTTAATGGGTTAGCCTTTGTGGAATTTTTTTGGCGAAAATTTCAACTGCACAAACAGGGCGATTCTAACTAACTGCACTCGTGTAACTCTATAGTTTAGTCCGGATGATTTGACAGTGACAGTTTCCCGGTTTGGTTCATAAAATTATGTAAGAAATCCCGTATCCCAAAAGAGCCCCGCTCAAAGTTAAATTAACTGCCGTAAAGTCTTTCATTTTTCACCCTGTCCGATTTGACAATGAATGGGTTATTTGGACAATGGTGAGACTCTTTGTTTAATAATTTTAAGAATTTTGATATTTGAGATTGGGACCCCAAAAATTAACACTCATTTGATAGGGGTTTTTAAACCTTTGTGAATTTTTTTGGCAAAAATTTCCAACCTGCAACAACAGGGCGATTTTCTACTACTGCCCACGTCTACTCTATGTTTTTAGTCGTGGATGATTGACAGTGAACCAGGTTTTTTTCCCGGTTTTGGGTTCATAAATGAGTAAAGAACTCCGTATCCAAAAGATCCCGCTTTAAAATTAAAATAAACTTCCGTAAATCTGTCAATTTCTGTCCCGAATTTTGACATGAATTAATTATTTGACAATGGGAGAACTCTATTGTTTAATCAATTTTTTAAGATTTATTGGATTTTGAGAACGGACCCACATATAAACCAAAAATTTGATAATGGTTTACCTTTGTGGAATTTTTTTTGGCAAAAAATGCAAACTGCACAAACAGGCGATTCTACTTCTGCCCACGTTGTAACTCTATAAGTTAGTTGTGATGATTGAGCAGTGACAGTTTTCCCGGTTTGGTTTTCATAAAATTGATTAAAGAATCCGTCCCAAAAGGTTCCCGTTTAATAGTTTTTAAAACTTCCTAAATCTGTCAATTTCTGTCCGAATTTTGAACAATGAATGTTATTTGACAATGGGAGACTCTATTGTTTTAATAATTTTTTTGTTAAATATTATATTGAATTTTTGAAGACGGACACCAAATTAACAAATTTTGTTAATCGGTTTAGCCTTTGTGATTTTTGGCAAAAATGCAAACTGCACACATGGCGATTCTACTACCTGCCTACGTCTACTGTAGAGTTAGATCGTGATATTTTGAACTGTGACGTTTCCCCGGTTTTGGTTCAATAAATAAGTAAAGAAATCCGTACCCAAAGATCCAGTCAAAGTTTAAATAAACTTCCGTCAATCGTCATTTCTGTCCGATTTGACATGAAATTGGCTATTTGACAATGACGAGAACTCCTTGTTAATATTTTTGGTAAATATATTGTTTTGAGACGGACCCAAATTTAACAAATTTGTTTCGGGGTTTGCCTTTGTGAATATTTTGGCAAAAAATTCAACTGCACAACAGGGCGATTCTACTACTGGCTACGTCTACTGTATAGGTAGTCGGGATAATTTACAGTGAACAGTTCCGGTTTGGTTCATAAATAAGTAAGGAAATTCGTACCCAAAGATCCCGCTCAAAGTTTTAAATAACTTCCGTAAATCTGTCAATTTCTGTCCGATTTGACAATGAATTTTGGGTTATTTGACAATTAGAGAACTCCCTTGTTTAATAATTTTTGTAGAATATATTGATTTTGAGACGGACCCAAAATTAACAAATTTGTGTTAAGGGGTAGCCTTTTGTGAATTTTTTGGCGAAAAATTCAACTGCACAACAGGGCGATTTCTACTACTGCACACGTGTACTCTATAGTTAGTCGTGATGATTGACAGTGGGCAGTTCCAATTTTGGTTCATAAATAAGTAAGAAATCCGTACCCAAAGATCCCGCTCAAAGTTAAAAAACTTCCAGAAATCTGTCAATTCTGTTCCCGATTTGACAATGAATTGTTATTTGAAAAATAAGAGAATCCCCCTTTTTAATAATTTTTTAGAATAATATTGATTTGAGACGGACCCAAAAATTAACAAATTTGTTTTAAAGGGGTTAGCCTTTGTGAATTTTTTGGCGAAAAATTTCAACTGCACAACCCGGGCGATTCTACTACTGCACACGTGTACTCTATAGTTGTCGTGATGATTGACAGTGACAGTTCCCGGTTTTGGGTTATAAAAAAGTAAGAAATCCGTACCCAAAGATCCCGCTTAAAGTAAAATAAACTTCCGTAAATCTGTCAATTTCTGGTCTGATTTTACAGTAAATTGGTTATTTACCAAAGGGAGAACTCTTTTGTTAATAATTTTAAAGAATATATTGATTTTGAGACGGACCCAAAAATAACAAATTTGTTAAGGGTTTTGCCTTTGTGAATTTTTTTTGGGGGAAAAAATTTAACTGCACAACAGGGCGATTCTACTACTTCGCCAGTGTACTCTTAATTTAGTTTGTGATGATTTGACCATTTGACGTTCAACCGATTTTTTAGGTTTCATAAATACGTAGAATCCGAACCCAAATCTCCTCTCAAATTTAAATAACTCTCCGTAAATCTGTCTTTTCTGTCCGATTTGAAATGAATTGGTTTTTATTTGACAATGGGAAGAACTCTAGTGTTTTAATAATTTAATTTAAAGAATTTATTGATTGTGAGATGACCCCAAAATTAACAATTTTTGATTAAGGGGGTTGCCTTTGGGAATTTTTTTGGCTCAAAAAATTTCAACTGCACAACCAGGGCGATTCTACTACTGCCCATGTCCTAAACTCCTATAGTTTCGTCCCCCGTGATGATTGGACAGTGACAGTTCCCGGTTTTTGGTCATAAATGAAGTAATAAATCCCGTAACCCAAGTTCCCGCCTTAAATTATTTAAACTTCCGTAAATCTGTCAATTTCTTGTTCCCGATTTGAACCAATAAAATTGGTTTATTTGACAATGGGAAAGAATTCTATTGTTATAATTTTTTTATATAATATGTGATTTTTGAGACCGACTCCAAAAATTTAACAAATTTGTGTTAAGGGTTAGCCTTTGTGAATTTTTTTGGGCGAAAAAATCAACTGCACAACAGGGCGATTCTACTATTGCACACGTGGTACTCTATAGTTGGATTCTGATGAATTGACAGTGACGTTCCCGTTTTTGGGTTCATAAATAGTAAGAAAATCCGTACCCAAGATCCCGCTTAACGTACAAAAATAAACTTCCGTAAAATCTTCAATTTTCTGTCCTGATTTGAACCAGGAATTTGGTTTTGTTTCGACAAATGGGGAACTCTATTTTTATATTTTTCAATAATATATTGATTTTTAAGACAGACCCAAAATTAAACAAAATTTGTTAAGGGGTTAAAGCCTTAGTTGAAATATTTTTGGCAAAAATCACTGCACACCAGGGCCGGAACTCTAACCTAACTGCCTACGTCTACTGTTGTTTTGTCGTGATAATTGACGTGTGAGAAGGTTTTTTCCCCCCGGTTTTGGGTTTATCCAATACATAAGTAAGAAATCCGTAAACCCAAAGATCCCGCTCAAAGTTAATACCTTCCCCGTAAATCTGTCAATTTCCCGTGTTCCCGATTTGACCACCTGAATGTGTTATTTGACCAATGAGTGAGAACTCCCTTGTTATTATTTTGTAGCTATTTGATTTTGAGAACGGACCCAAAAAAATTAAACAATTTTGTTAGGTGGTTTATCCTTTTGTGGAATTTTTTGGGCGGAAATTTTCAACTGCCAACAACAGGGCGATTCTACTACTGCCACTCTTGTACTTTATAGTTTTTTATTCGTGGAGGATTTGACAGTGACCAAGTTTCCCGGGTTTTTTGGTTTCATCAAATGAGTACGAAATGCCGTATACTGCCAAAGATCCCCGCTTAAAGTGAAATAAACTTCCGAAAATCTGTCCCCCAATTTCTGTCCGATTTGAACAATGAACTTGGTTTTTTTTGACAATGGGAGAACTCTATTTTGTTTAATATTTTAAAGAAATTATTGATTTGGCGATGGTGACCGCAAATTAACAAATTTGGATAAGGGTTTAGCCTTTTGGGTGATTTTTTTGGCAAAAATTCCAACCTGCAAGCGACAGGGCGATTCTACTACTGCCCACGTCTACTCTATAGTTTAGTCCGTGGGATGATTGACCACGTGGACAGTTTTTTCCCGGTTTGGTTTCATAAATGAGGTAAGAAATCCGTACCCAAAACGATCCCGCTTAAATTAATAAATTTTCCCCGTAAATCTGTCAATTTTGTCCCGATTTTGAAAATGAATTGGTTATTTGACAATGGGAGAAACTCTATTGTTAATATTTTTTAAGAAATAATTGTTTTGAGACGAGAACCCCTAAAATTAACAAATTTTGATAAGGGTTAGCCTTTTGTAATTTTTTTGCAAAAAATTCACTGCAAAACAAACAGGGGCGATTCTACTTCCTCCCCACGTGTAACTCTATTAGTTTTAGTTTTGTGATGATTGACAGTGACATTTTCCCTCCCCGGTGTTGGTTTCTAAAATGAGTAAGAACCTGTAACCAAAGTTCCCCGCTTCAAAGTTATTTAAACTTCCGAAAATCTTGTTCAATTTCTGTTCCCTGATTTTTGACAATGATTGGTTATTTGACAATGGGAAGAACTCTATTGTTAATAATTTTTTAAATAATATATTAGATTGTTTTGAGACGGTTCGCCAAAATTAACACATTTGTTTAAGGGGTTGCCTTTGTAAGTATGTTGGCAAACCAAATTTCAACTGCCACAACAGGGCGACTTCTACTACTGCCTTAACGTTCTACTGTAATGTTTAGTCGTGATAATTGACTGTGACAGTTCCCGGTTTTTTTGGTTCATAATAAGTAAGAAATCCGTACCCAAAGGATCCCGCCTCAAAGTTTAAATTTAAACTTCCTTAGATCTGTACATTTTCTGTCCGATTTGACCATTGCATTGGTTATTTGACAATGAGAAGAACTCCTTGTTAATTAATTTTGTAGAATATATTTGATTTTGAGACCAGCCCAAAATTAAAACAAATTTGGTTAAGGGGGTTATCCTTTGTGAATTTTTTTGGCGAAAAATTCAAACTGCACAACAGGGTGCGATTCTACTTACTGCCTCCGTGGTACTCTATAGTTTAGTCCGTGTGATGGACAGTGACGAGTTTCCCGGTTTGGTTCCTAAATAAGTAAAAATCCCGTACCTCAAAGAGTCCCGCTCAAAGTTAAATAAACTTTCCGTAAAATCTTATCAATTTTCTGTCCGATTTTGAACCAAATGAATGGTTTTTATTTTGACAAGTGGAGAAAACTCTATTGTTTATAATTTTTTAAAGAATTTTATTGATTTTGATATGGAACCCCCAAAAATTAACAATTTATGATAAGGGGTTTTTACCTTTTTGTGAATTTTTTTGGCAAAAAAAAATTCAACCTGACTGCACAACAGGGCGATTTTCTACTACTGCCCCGTCTACTCTATATTAGTCCTGATGATTTTGACATTGACAGTTTCCCCGGTTTGGGTTCATAAAGGGTAAGAAAATCCGTACCAAAAGTCCCGCTTTAAAATTAAAATAAACTTCCCGTAAATCTGGTCAAATTTCTGTCCGATTTGACAATGAATTGGTTATTTTGAAAATGGTAGACCTCTATTTTGTTTTATAATTTTAAGAATTAATTGTTTTTGAGACGGAACCCAAAAATTAAACAAATTTGGATCAGGTGTTAGCCCTTTGTTGGATTTTTTTTTGCAAAAATTCAACGCACAACAGGGCGGATTCTAACTTCTGCCCACGTGTAACTCTTAGTTCTTTGTTGATGATTGACAGTGACAGTTTCCCGGTTTGGTTTTAAAATGAGTTAAGAATCCGTACCCAAGAAGTTTCCCGCTTAAAGTATTTTTTTAAACTTTCCGTAAATCTGGTCATTACTGTCTGATTTGACAATGATGGTTCGTTGACCAATGAGAAACTCTATTGTTTAATAATTTAAATAATATATTGATTTTTGAGGACGGTCCCCCCCAAAATTAACAAATTTTTGTTAAGGGGGTTTAGCCTTTGTAAATATTTTTTTTGGCAAAACAAATTCAACTGCCAACAGGCGACCCTCTACTTACTGCCTTACGTCTGACTGTATAGTTTTTAGTATCAGTGGAAATTTGGAACTGTGACGTTTTTCCCGTTTGGTTTTTTGCAATAAATAAGTACGAAATCCGTAACCAAAGATCCGCTCAAGTTAAATAACTTCCGTTAACTCCCTTTGTCAATTACTGTCCGATTTGGACACTGAATTGGTTTTTATTTGACATGAAGATTATCTCCTGTTACTAAATTTTTGTAGGAAGTATTTTGATTTTTTGAGAACGGGACCCAAAATTTTAACAAATTTTTAGGGGTTAGCCCTTTGTTAAATTTTTTTGGCGAACATTCACTGCACAACAGGCGAATCTAATACTGCAAACTCGTGGTCACTTTTAGTTTCGTCGGTGCTGATTTGACAGTGACCAGTTTTTCCCGGTTTGGTTCATAAATGAGTAAGAATCCGTACCCCAAAGACCCGCTTAAAGTTAAATAAACTTCGAAATCTGTCATTTGTCTGTCCCGAATTTTGACATGAATTTGGTGGTTTTTGACAAATGGTAAAAGTAAACTCTATTGTTTCAATAATTTTAAGAATTTATTGATTTTGAGATGACCCCAAAATTAACAAATTTTGATAAGGGGTTAACATTTGTTAATTTTTTTGGCAAAATATTCAACGGCACACAGGGTCGTTCTACTACTGCCCACGTCCCTACTCTATAGTTTTTAGTCGTGATTGAATTGACAGTGACAGTTCCCGGTTTGGTTCTATAAATGAGTAAGAAGATTTCCGTGACCCAAAGATCCCGCTTTCACAAAAATTAAATAAACTTCGTAAATCTGTCAATTTCTGTCCCGATTTTGAACAATGAATTAGTTATTTTTGACAATGGAGAACTCTATTGTTATAATTTTTAAGAATTTTATTGATTGTTTGAAGCGGCCACAAATATAACAAATTGAATAATGGGTTACCTTGTGGAATTTTTTTGCAAAAAATTCAACTGCACAACAGGGCGATTCTACTTCTGCCCACCGTTAAACTCTAATAGTTAGTTTGTGATGGATTGAAAACAGTGAACGTTTTCCCCGGTTTTGGTTCAATCAATGTTAAGAAATCCGTACCCAAAAGTTTCCCGCGTAAAGTTATTTAAACCTCCGTAAAATCCGTCAATTTTCCCTTGTCGCCCCGATTTGACAATGAATTGGTTATTTGACAATGAAGAACTCCCCTTGTATTAATAATTTTTTGTAGAATATCTTGATTTTTTGAGACGGGACCCCCAAATTAACAATTTGTTTAAGGTTGTATTCCTTTCTGAATTTTTTGGCTAAAAAAATTCACTGCACAACAGGTCGGAATTCTACTACTTGCCACTCGGTGTACTTTTAGTGATTTCGTGATGGATTGACAGTGACAGTTCCCCGGTTTTTGGTTTCATAAATGGTAAGAACATCCCGTACCCAAAGATCCCGCTTAAAGTTAATAAAACTTCCGAAAATTCTGTCAATTTCTGTCGATTTGACAAATGAATTGTTATTTTGACATGGGATACTCTATTGTTAATAATTGTTAAAGCATTTATTGATTTTGAGATGGACGCGAAAAATAACAAATTTGATTAGGGTTATACCTTTGTGAATTTTTTTGCAAAAAATTCAACTGCACGAACGGGCGATTCCTACTACTGCCCACGTTCCTACTCTATATTTTAGTCCCCGTGATGATGGTGACATGACAGTTCCCGTTTTTTTGGTCATAAAATGGAGTAAGGAATCCGTACCCAAAAGATTCCCCGCTTAAAATTAAATAAAACCTTCGTAAATCTGTTCAATTTCTGTCCGATTGACAATGAAAATTGGTTATTTTGACCAATGGGGAGAACGTCTAATGTGTTAATATTGTTTAAGAATAATTGATTTTGAGACGGACCCAAAATTTAACAAATTTGATTAAGGGGGTTAGCCTTTGTGAAATTTTTTTTTGCAAATTCAACTGCACAACAGGGCGATTCTACTTTCTGCCCAACGTGTACTCCTATATTTAGTTTTGTGTTTGGATTGACAGTGACAGATTTTCCCGGTTTGGTTTTAATAAATGGGTAAGACACATCCCGTACCCAAGTTTCCCGCTTTAAAGTTATTTAAACTTCCGTAAAATCTTCCCAATTTCTGTCTGATTTGACAATGAAAAATTGGTTTTTATTTTGGACATGGAGAACTCTATTGTTTTATAAATTTTTACATATAATCTTGATTTTGAAGAACGGTGTCCCCAAAATTAACAAATTTGTTTAAGGGGTTAGCCTTTGTAAATATTTTGGCAACAAATTCAAACTGCCCAACAGGGCCGACTCTACTACTGCCTACTTCCCTACTGTATAGTTAGTCGTGATAATTGAAACTGTGACAGATTTTTTCCCGGTTTGGTTCATACAATATATAAGTTCCGTACCCGAAGAGCCCCGCCTTCAAAGTTTAAATCAACTTCCCGTAATCTGTCAATTTACTGTCCGATTTGACAACTGAATTTGGTTTTATTTTGACAAATGAGGAGAACTCCCCTTGTTTTTTGTTATAATTTTTAGAAATATTGATTTTTGGAGACGACCCAACCATTAACAATTTTGTTTAAGGGGGTTTAGCCTTTGTGAATTTTTTGGCGAAAAATTCAACTGCACAACAGGGCCGAATTCTATACTGCACCCTCGTGTCTTTTTAATAGTTAGTCGTGATTGATTGACAGTGAACCCAGTTTTCCCGGTTTGGTCATAATGAGTAAGAAATTCCGTTAACCCAAAGATCCCCGCTTAAAGTTAAATACACTTTCCGTAAATTCCTGTCCATTTTCTGTCCGAGTTGGACAATGAATTGGTGTTTTTTTGAACAATGGAGAACTCTATTTGTTAATATTTTAAAAGAATTATTGATTTTGAGATGGACCCCAAAATTAACAATTTTGGATAAGGGGTTGACTTTGTGATTTTTTTGGGCAAACAATTCAACTGCAACACAGGGCATTCTACTACTGCCCCACGTTCTACCTCTATATTTTTTAGTCCCGTGATGATTAACAGTGAACATTTCCCGGTTTGGTTTTTCAATAAATAAATGAGTAAGAAAATCCGTACCCAAAGATCCCCGCTTAAAATTAACATAACCTTTTCGTAAATCCTGTCATTTTTTTCCTGTCCGAATTTGACAATTGAATTAGATTTATTTTGACATGGGAGAACTCTATTGTTAATATTTTTAAATAGTATATTGATTTTTGAGACGGACCCAAAAATTAAACAAATTTTGTTTTTAAAGGTTAAGCCTTTGTGAAATATTTTGGCAAAAAAATTCAACTGCAAACGGCGATTCTACTACTGCCTGACGTCTACTGTATAGTTTACTCCCCGTGATAATTGACTGTGACAGTTTTCCACGGTTTGGTTTTCATAAATTTAAGTAATAAAATCCGTAACCCAAGAATCCCCGCTCAAGTTAAATAAACTTCCGTAAAAGCTGTCCATTTCTGTCCCCCGATTTTGACATTGTGAATTGGTTTTATTTGGACATGAAGCGAACCCTCCCCCTTGTTAATAAATTTTGGTAGAATATATTATTTTGAGACGGGACCCAAAATTAACAAATTGTTAAGGGGTTGCCTTTGTGATTTTTTGGCTAAAAAATTCAACTGCACAACATGGGGCGACATTCTAACTACTGCACTCCGTGTACTCTATGTTTTGTTTTTATTCCGTGATGAGTTTGACTAGTGACAGTTTTTTCCCGGTTTTGGTTCATAATAAGTAAGACATTTCCGTACCCAAAGATCCCGCTCAAAGTTTAAATAAACCTCCGTAATTCTGTTCAATTTCTGTCGATTTTGACAATGAAATTGGTATTTGACAATGGGAAGAAACTCTATGGTTAATAAGTTTAAAAGATTTATTGATTTTGAGATGGACCCAAAATTAACAAATTTGATAAGGGTTTAACCTTTGTGAAATTTTTTGGCAACAAAATTCAACTGCACAACATGGGCGATTCTACTACTTCCCACGTCCCCCCCTACTCCTAAGTGTTATCGTGATGATTGACATTGGAACAGTTTTCCCGGTTTGGTTCAATAAATGAGTAAGAAATCCGTACCGAAAAGATCCCGCTTAAAATTCAATAACTTCCGTAAAATCTGTCAATTCTGTCCGATTTGACAATGAATTGGGTTTTTAGTTGACATGGAAGAACTCTATTGTTATAATTTTTAAGAAATTAATTGATTTTTTGAGACGGACCCAAAATTAAACAAATTTGATAAGGGGTTAGCCTTTGTGATTTTTTTTTTGCAAAAAATTCACCTGCACAACAGGCGAATTCTACTTCTGCCCCACGTTGTAACTCCTATAGTTTTTAGTTGTGAATGATTGACAGTGACAGTTTTTCCCGGTGTGTTGGGTTATATAAATTGAGTAAGGATCCGTTAAACAAGTTCCCGCGTTAAATTATTTAAACTTCCGTAAAAAAATCTGGCAATATTTCCTGTTCTGATTTGACCAATGAATTGGTATTTTGACATTGGCGAACTCTAATTTGTTTTAATAATTTTTTAAATAATATATGCTTTTTGAAGGGTACGGTCCCCCCAAAATTAACAATTGTTAAGGGGTTAGCCTTTGTAAATTATTTTGGGCGAACAAATTTTCAACTGCAACACAACAGGGCGACCCTCTACTACTGCCTACGTCCTACTGTATAGTTAGTCCCGTTGAATAATTGACTGGGACAGTTCCGGTTTTGGTTCATACATGAGTAAGAAATCCGTACCCAAAGATCCCCGCTTAAAGTTAAAATTTTAACCTTCCGTAAAACTCTGTCATTACCTGGCCGATTTGGACACTGATTGGTTATTTTGACAATGGAGAACTCCCCTTTGTTTAATAAATTTGTTGTAAGATTATATTTGATTTTGATAGAACGACCCAAGTTAACAATTTTTTGTTTTAAGGGTTTTAGCCTTTGTATTTTTTTGGCGAAGACATTCCAACTGCCAACAACAGGGCTAATCTACTACTGTGCACTACGTTTAAACTTTATAGTTTAGTCCGTGGGATGTTGCAACCAGTGGACAGTTCCCGGGGGGGGGGAGGGGTTCCTAAATGAGTAAGAAATCCGTAAACCCACAGAATCCCGCTTAAGTTTAAATAAAACTTCCGTACATTCTGGTCCATTTCTGTCCGATTTGCACAAATGAAATTGGTGTTTTGACAATGGGAGAACTCTATTGTTTAATAATTTTAAAGAATTTATTGATCTTGGAGATGGACCAAAATTAACAATTTTGATAAGGGGTTTACCTTTGTAATTTTTTTGGCAAAAAATTCAACTGCAAACAACAGGGCATTCTACTCACTTGACCAGTCCTACTCCTATAGTTAGTCGTTGGATGAATTTTGACAGTTGGACAGTTTCCCCGGTTTGGTTCATAAATGGTAAGAAATCCGTACCAAACAGATTCCCGCTTAAAATTAAATAACTTTCCGTAATCTGTTCAATTTTCTGTCCCCCCGAATTTACCAATGATTAGTTTAGTTGACAATGGGAGAAACCTCTATTGTATAAATATTTTTTTAAGAATTTATTTGATTTTTTGAAGACGGACCCCAAATATAAAAAATTTGATAATTGGGTTTACCCTTTTGTGAACTTTTTTTGCAAAAAATTTCAACTGCACAACAGGCGATTCTACTTCTGACCCACGTGTAACTCTATAGTTATGTTTGTTGGGATTGCTTGTACAGTGACAGTTTCCCCGTTTTTGGTTCATAATGAGTAAGAAATCCCGTAACCCAAAGTTTTTTCCGCTTAAAGTTATTTTAAACTTCCGTAAATGCTGGTCCAATTTTTCTGTCCGATTTGACAATGACTTGGTTAATTTGACAATGGGAAGGAACTCTATTGTTTTGTTAATAATTTTTTAAATAAATATATTTGGAATTTTTTGAGACGGACCCCCAAAAATTAACAAATTTGTTAATCGGTTTAGCCCTTTGTGATATTTTGGGCAAAAATTCAACTGCACAAACAAAAAGGGAGCGATTCTACTACTGGCCACTACTTCCCTAACTGTATAGTTTTAGTCGTGATAATTGCCTGTGCAGTAGTCCCGGTTTGGTTTTTTTCATAAATAAGTACGAAAATCCGTACCAAAGATCCGGCTCAAAGTTTTAAATAAACTTCCGTAAAATCCTGTCCAATTTTTTTCTTGGTCCGATTTGACATTGATTGGTTATTGTGCCAATGAAGAGAACTCCCTTGTTTTAATAAATTTTGGGTAGAATATGTTGATTTTTGAGACGGACCCAAAATTTAAACAAATTTTGTTTAAGGGGTTAGCCTTTGTGAATTTTTTTTGGGGGTGAAAAATTCCAACTGCACAACCGGGCGGATTCTACTACTGCAATCGTGTACTCTATGGTTTAGTCGTGATGATTGACAGTGACAGTTCCCCCGGTTTGGTTCATTAATAAGTACGGACATCCCGTAACCCAGATCCCTCTCAAAGTAAATAACTTCCGTAAATCTGTCACAATTTTTTCTGACGAATTTGACAATGAGTTGGTTTTATTTTGACATGGGGAGAACTCTTTATGTTTTAATAATTTTTAAAGAAATTTATTGATTTTGAGACTGAACCTAAAAATTTAACAAATTTGATAAGGGGTTAGCCTTTGGAATATTTTGGCAAAAAATTCAACTGCACAACAGGGCGATTCTACTACTGCCTACGTCTACTGTATAGTTAGTCGTGATAATTGACTGTGACAGTTCCCGGTTTGGTTCATAAATAAGTAAGAAATCGTACCCAAATTTCCCGCTTAAAGTTATTTAACTTCCTAAACCTGTCAATTTCTGTCCGATTTGACAATGAATTGGTTATTTGACAATTGAAACTCTATGTTATATTTTATAATATATTTGATTTTTGAGACGGGACCCAAAATTAACAAATTTGTTAAGGGGTTTCGCCTTTGTGATATTTTGGCAAAAAATTCACTGCAACAACAGGGCGATTCTACTACTGCCTACGTCTACTGTATAGTTAGTCGTGTAATTGACAGTGACAGTTCCCGGTTTGGGTTCATAAATAAGTAAAATCCGTACCCAAGATCCGCCTCAAAGTTAAATACACTTTCTCGTAAAATCTGTCATTTCTGTCCGATTTGACAATGAATGGTTTTATTTTGACATTAGAGAACTCCCTTGTTATATTTTGTAGAATATATTGATTTTGTGTGGAGACGCCCAAATTACCAAATTTGGTTAATGGGTGTAGCCTTTTTGTGAATTTTTTGCGAAAACTTCAACTGCACACAGGCGATTATACTCCTGCACACGTGTACTCTATAGTTAGTCGTGATGATTGACAGTGACAGTTCCAATGTTGGTTCATAAATAAGTAAGAATCCGTTACCCAAGATTTTATTTTCCCGCTCAAAGTTTAAATAAACTTCCAGAACATCTGTCAATTTCTGTCCGATTTGACAATGAATTGGTTATTTGACAATAAGAGAACTCCCTTGTTTAAACTTTTTTTAGAATATATTTGATGTTTTGAGACGACCCAAAATTAACAAATTGTTAAGGGGTTTGCCTTTGTGAATTTTTTGGAAAAATTCAACTGCACAACAGGGCGATTTCTACTACTGCCCCGTGTACTCTATAGTTAGTGTGTGATGATGACAGGTGACGTTCCGTTTGGGTTTTCATAAATAAGTAAGAAATCCGTACCCAAATATTCGCTCTCAAATTTAAATAAACTTCCGTAAATCTGTCCATTTCTGTCCGATTTGACAATAATTGTTATTTGACAATGGGAGACTCTAGTTTATATTTAAAAGAATTTTTGATTTTGAGATGGGCCCAAAATATAACAATTTGATAAGGGGTTAGCTTTGTGAAATTTTTTTGGCAAAAATTCACGCACAACAGGGCGATTCTACTACTGCCCATGTCTACTCTATAGTTAGTCGTGATGATTGACAGTGACAGTTCCCGGTTTGGTTCATAATGAGTAGAAATCGCGTACCCAAAGTTCCCGCCTTAAAATTATTTAAACTTCCGTAATCGTCCAATTTCTGTCCGATTGACAATAAATTTGGTTTATTTGAAAATGGGAGAATTCTATTGTTAAGAATTTTTAAATAATATATTGATTTTTGAGACGGACCCAAAATTAACAAATTTGTTAAGGGGTGCCTTTGTGAATTTTTTGGGAAAATTCAACTGCACAACAGGGCGATTCTACTATTGCAACACGTGTGACTCTATAGTTTAGTCCGTGATGATTGACAGTGACAGTTTCCCGTTTTGTTCATAATAAGTAATAAATCCGTACCCAAAGATCCCGCTTAAAGTAAAATAAACTTCGTAAATCTCTGTTCAATTTCTGTCTGATTTGACAGTAAATTGGTTGTTTGACCAATGGGAGAACTCTATTGTTAATAATTTTAAATAATATTTGATTTTAAGACAGACCCACAATTAACAAATTTGTTAAGGGTGGTTAGCCTAGTGAATATTTTGGCAAAAAATCAACTGCACAACAGGGCTACGATACTACTGCCTACGTCCTACTGTATAGTTAGTCGTGATAATTGACTGTGACAGTTCCCGGTTTGGTTCATAAATAAGTAAGAAAATCCGTACCCAAAGAATCCCGCCCTGCAAGTTAAATACCCTTCCTTAAATCTGTCAATTTCTGTCCGATTTGACACTGAATTGGTTATTTGACATGAGAGACTCCCTTGTTAATAATTTGTAGAATATAGTGATTTTGAGACGGACCCAAAATTAACAAATTTGGTTAAGGGTTTAATCCTTGGTAATTTTTTGGCGCAAAAATTCAACTGCACAACAGGGCGATTCTACTACTGCACTCGTGTACTTTATAGTTAGTCGTTGATGCATTGACAGTGACAGTTCCCGGTTTGGTCATAAATGCGTAAGAAATCCGTACCCAAAGATCCGCCTTAAAGTAAATAAACTTCCGAAAAATCTGTCAATTTCTGTCCGATTTGACAATGATTGGTTATTTGACAATGGGAGAACTCTATTGTTAATAATTTTAAGAATTTTATTGTTTTGAGATGGACCAAAATTAACAATTTGATAGGGGTTAGCTTTGTGAATGTTTTGGCAAAAAATTCAACTGCACACAGGGCGATTCTACCTACTGCCCAGCGTCTGCTCTATCGTTATCGTGATGATTGACCTGACAGTTCCCGGTTTGGTTCATAAATGAGTAAGAAATCCGTACCCAAAGATCCCGCTTAAAATTAATAAACGTCCGTAAATCTGTCATTTCTGTCCGATTTGACAATATTGGTTATTTGACAATGGGAGAACTCTATTGTTAATAATTTTTAAGAATTAATTGATTTTGAGACGGGGACCCCCCCAAAATTAACATTTGATAAGGGTTAGCCCCTTTGTGAATTTTTTTTGCAAAAAATTCACTGCACAACAGGGCGATTCTACTTCCTGCCCACGTGTACTCTATAGTTTAGTAGTGTGATGACAGTGACAGTTCCCGGTTTGGTTATAAAATGAGTAAGAAATCCGTACCCAAAGTTCCGCTTAAAGTTAATTTAAACTTCGTAATCTGTCAATTTCTGTCTGATTTGACAATGAATTGGTTATTTTGACAATGGGGAGAACTCTATTGTTAATAATTTTAAATATATATTGATTTTGAGACGGTCCCAAAATTAACAAAATTTGTTAAGGGGTTAGCCTTTGTAAATATTTTGGCAACAAAGTTCAACTGCATCAACAGGGCGACTCTACTACTGCCTACGTCTACTGTATAGTTTTAGTCGTGATAAGTTGACTGTGACAGTTCCCGGTTTTGGTCATAAATAAAGTAAGAAATCGTACCCAAAAGATCCCCTTCAAAGTTTAAATAAACTTCCGTAAATCTGGTCAATTTACTGTCCGAGTTGACCCTGAATTGGTATTTGACAATGAGAGAACTCCCTTGTTAATATTTTGTAGAATATATTGACTTTTTGAGACGGACCCCAATTACAAATTTGTTTAAGGGGTTTAGCCTTTGTGATTTTTTGGCGAAAAATTCAACTGCCCAACAGGGCGAATCTACTACTGCACTCGTGTACTTTATAGTTTAGTCGTGATGATTGCATGACAGTTCCCGGTTTGGTTCATAAATGATTAGAAATCCGTACCCCAAGATCCCGCTTAAGTTAAATAAGACTTCCTAAATTCTTCAATTTCTGTCCGATTGACAATGAATTTGGTGTTTTGACATGGGAGACTCTATTGTTAATATTTTTAAGAATTATTGATTTTGAGATGGACCAAATTAACAAATTTTGATAAGGGGTTAACCTTTGTGGGAATTTTTTGGCAAAAATTCAACTGCACAACAGGCGGAGTCTACTACTGCCACGTCTACTCACTATAGTTAGTCGTGGATGATTGACAGTGACAGTTCCCGGTTGGTTTCATAAATGAGTAAGAATCCCGTACCCAAAGATCCCCTTAAAATTAAATAAACTTGCCGTAAATCTGTCATTTTCTGTCCGATTTGACAATAAGTATTATTGACAATGGAGAACTCTATTGTAATATTTTAAATGAAGATATTGATTTTGCAGACGGACCCAAAATTAACAATTTGTTAGGGGTAGCCTTTGTGAATATTTTTGGCAAAAAATTTCAACTGCACAACAGGGCGAATTCTACTACTGCCTTACGTCACGTATAGTTAGTCGTGATAATTGACTGTACAGTTCCCGGTTTGGTTCATAAATAGTAAGAAATCCTACCCAAAGATCCGCTCAAAGTTAAATAACTTCCGTAAATCTGTCAATTTCTGTCCGATTTTAATTGAAATTGGTTATTTGACAATGGATAGCACTCCCTTGTTATATTTTGTAGAATATATTGATTTTGAGACGGACCCAAATTACAAATTTGTTAAGGGGTTAGCCTTTGTGAATTTTTTGGCAGAAAATTCAACTCACAACATGGCGTATCTACTACTGCACTCGTGTACTCTATAGTTAGTCGTGATGATTGACAGGACAGTTCCCCGTTTGGTTCTAAATAAGTAAGAAATCCGTACACCCAAAAATCCCGCTTCAAGTAAATACCTTCCCGTAAATCTGTCAATTTCGTCCGATTTGAACAATGAATTGGTTGATTTTGACAATGGGAGAAACTCTATTGTTTAATAGTTTTTTAAAGAATTGCTGATTTTGAATGGACCCAAAATTAACAAATTGATAAGGGGTTAACCTTTGTGAATTTTTTGGCAAAAAATTCAACTGCAAAACAGGGCGATTCTACTACTGCCCACGTCTACTCTATATTAGTCCCGTGATGATTGACAGTGAACAGTTCCCGGTTTTGGTTCAATAAATGGTAAGACATCCGTACCAAAGATCCCGCGTAAAATTAAAATAAACTGTCCGTAAATCTGTCCAATTTCTGTCCGATTTGACAATGAATTGTTATTTGACAATGGGAGAACTTCTATTGTTAATAATTTTAAAGACTTAATTGATTTGAGACGGACCCAAAATTACAAATTTGATAATGGGGTTAGCCTTTGGTAATTTTTTTGCAAAAATTCAACTGCACAACAGGCGATTCTACTTCTGCCCACGTGTACTCTATAGTTATTGTGATGATTGACAGTGAAAGTTTCCCGGTTTGGTTATAATGAGTAAGAAATCCCGTACCCAAAGTTCCCGCTTAAGTTATTTTAAACTTCCGGAAATCTGTCAATTTCTGTCTGATTTGACAATGAATTGGTTTTATTTTGACAATGGGAGAACTCTATTGTTAATAATTTTAGATAAATATTGATTTTGAGACGGTCCCAAAATTAACAAATTTGTTAAGGGGTTAGCCTTTGTAAACGTATTTTGGCAACAAATTCAACTGCAACAACAGGGCGACTCTACTACTGCCTACGTCTACTGTATAGTTAGTCGTGATAATTGACTGTGACAGTTCCCGTTTTGGTTCATATGCTGAGTAAGAAATCCGTACCCAAGATCCCGCTCAAGTTAATAACTCCGTAAATCTGTCAATTACTGTCCGATTTGACACTGAATTGGTTATTTGACAATGAGAGAACTCCCTTGTTAATAATTTTGGAGAATATTAGATTTTGAGACGGACCCACAAATTAACAAATTTTGTTAAGGGGTTGCCTTTGTGAATTTTTTGGCGAAACATTCAACTGCACACAGGGCGAATCTACTACTGCACTCGTGTACTGTTATAGTTTAGTCGTGATGATGACAGTGACAGTTTTCCCGGTTGGTTCATAAATGTAAGAAATCCGTAGCCCAAAGATCCCGCTTAAAGTTAAATAACTTCCCGTAATCTGTCAATTTCTGTTCCGATTTGACAATGAATTGGTGGTTTTGACAATGGAGAACTCTATGTTAATAATTTTTAAAGAATTAATTGATTTTTGAGATGGACCCAAAATTAACAAATTTGATAAGGGATTAACCTTTGTGAATTTTTTGGCAAAAAATTCAACTGCACAACAGGGCGTTCTACTACTGCCCACGTCTACTCTAGAGTTTAGTCGTGATGGATTGACAGTGACAGTTTCCCGGTTTTGGTTCATAAATGAGTAAGAAATCCGTACCCAAAGATCCGCTTAAAATTAAATAAACTTCCTAAATCTGTCCCATTTTCTGTCCAATTTGACAATGAATGAGTTATTTGACAATAGGAGAACTCTTATGTTAATAATTTTTAAAGAATTTATTGATTTTGAGACGGACCTAAAATTAACAAATTTGGTTTAAGGGGTTAGCCTTAGTGAATTTTTGCGATATTCCAACTGCACAACAGGCGATCTACAACTGCGCACGTGTACTCTATAGTTAGTTGTTGATGATTGACAGTGACTTTTCCCGGTTTCGTTCATAAACAAGTAAGAAATCCGACCCAAGATCCGCTTAAGTAAAATAAACTTCCGTAAATCTGTCCAATTTCTGTCTGATTTGACCAGTAAATTGGTTATTTTTGACGTGGAAGAACTCTATTGTTAATAATTTTTAAATATATATTGATTTTGGGGGGGGAAGACGGACCAAAATTAACAAATTTGTTAAGGGGTTAGCCTTGTGAATATTTTGGCAAAAAATTCAACTGCACACAGTGCGATTCGACTACTGCCTACGTCTACTGTATAGTTTAGTCGTGAGAATGACAGTGACGTTCGGTTGGTTCATATATAAGTAAGAAATCCGTACCCAAAGATCCCGCTCAAAGTTAAATAACCTTCCGTAAAATCTTGTCATTTTTGTCCGATTTGACAATGATTGGTTATTTGACAATAAGAGAACTCCCTTGTTAATTAATTTTGTAGAATATTTGATTTTGAGACGGACCCAAATTAACAAAATTTGTTAAGGGGGTTAGCCTTTGTGAATTTTTTTGGGCGAAAATTCAACTGCACAACAGGGCGATTCTACTACGGGCACTCCGTGTACTTTATAGTTAGTCGTGATGATTGACATTGAAGTTTCCGGTTTGGTTCATAAATGAGTAAGAAATCGGTACCCAAAGATCCCGCTTAAATTAAATAAACTTCCGTAAATCTGTCAATTTCTGTCCGATTTGCAATGAATTGGTTATTTGACAATGAGAACTCTATTGTTAATAATTTTGAAAGAATTTATTGATTTTGAATGGACCCAAAATTACAAATTTGATAAGTGGTTTAACCTTGGATTTTTTGGCCAAAAAATTCAACTGCCAACAGGGCGATTCTACTACTGGCTAACGTCTCCTCTATAGTTAGTCAATTTAGTGATGATTGACAGTGACAGTTCCCGGTTGGTTCATAAATGAGTAAGAATCCGTACCCAAAGATCCCCGCTTAAAGTTTAATAAACTTCCGTAAATCTGTCAATTCTGTCCGATTTGACAATGAATTGTTATTTGAAAATGGAGAACTCTATAGTTAATAATTTTAAGAATTAATTGGATTTTGAGACTGGACCCAAAATTAACAAATTTGATAAGGGTTAGCCTTTGTTCAATTTTTTGCAAAAAATTCAACTGCAACACAGGGCGATTCTTTACTTCTGGCCCACGTGTACTCTATAGTTAGTTGTGATTATTGACAGTGTACAGTTTTCCCGTTTGGTTATAAATGAGTAAGAAATCCGTACCCAAAGATCCGCTTAAATTATTTAAACTTCCATAAATCTGTCAATTTCCGTCTGATTTTACAATGAATTGGTTATTTGACATGGGAGACGCTATGTTAATAATTTTAAATGTGAATATATTGATTTTTGAGACGGTCCCAAAATTAACAAATTTGTTAAGGTGTTTAGCCTTGTAAATATTTTGCACAATTCAACTGCACAACAGGGCGACTCTCTAACTGCCTACGCTACTGTAGATTAGTCGTGATAATTGACTGTGACAGTTCCCGGTTTGGTTCATAAAGTAAGTTAAGAAATCCGTACCTCAAAGATCCGCTCAAGTTAAATAAACTTCCGTAAATCTGTCAATTACTGTCTCGATTTGAACACTGAATTGGTTATTTGACAGAAAAAAACTCCCTTGTTAATAATTTAAAGAATTAATTGATTTTTGAGATGGACCCAAAATTTCAAATTTGATAAGGTTTAACCTTTGTGAATTTTTTGGCAAAATTCAACTGCACAACAAGGGCGATTCTAGGGGGGGGGGGAGGAAGGGGGGGGGGGGGGGGGGGGGGGGGGGGGGGACTGCCCACTTCTACTCTATAGTTAGTCGTGGATGATTGACATGACATTTCCCGGTTTTGGTTCATAAATGATAAGAATCCGTACCCCAAAATCCGCTTAAAATAAATAAACTTTCCGTAAATCCTGTCCTATTTTCTTCCGATTTGACAATGAATTAGTTATTTGACAATGGGAGAACTCTTATGTTAATATTTTAAAGAATTTTATTGATTTTTGAGACGGCCTAAAATTAACAAATTTTGTTAAGGGCGTTAGCCCTTTGTGAATTTTTTGGCGATAAATTCAACATGCACAACAGGGCGTTCTACAACTGCCCACGTGTACTCTATTAGTTTGTTTGTGATGATTGACAGTGACAGTCCGTTTGGTTTCATAAATAAGTAGAAATCCGTACCCAAAGATCCCGCTTAAAGTAAAATAAACTTCCGTAAATCTGTCAATTTCTGTCTGATTTGACAGTAATTGGTTATTTGACCACTGGAAGAACTCTATTGTTTAATAATTCTAATAATTATTGATTTTTGAGACGGAACCCCCAAATTAACAAATTTGTTAAGGGGTTAGCCCTTTGTGAATATTTGTGTCAAAAATTCAACTGCACAACAGGGCGATTCTACTACTGCCTACGTCTACTGTATAGTTGTCCGTGATATTGACGTGACAGTTTCCCGTTTGTTCATAAATAAGTAAGAAATCCGTATCCCAAAGATCCCGCTCAAATTTAAATAAACTTCCGTAAATCTGTCAATTTCTGTCCGATTTGACATGAATTGGTTATTTGAGCAATAAGAGAACTCCTTTTGAATAATTTTGTAGAATATATTGATTTTTGAGACGGACACCAAAATTAACAAATTTGTTAAGGGGTTGCCTTTGTGAATTTTTTGGCGAAAAATTCAACTGCACAACAGGGCGATTCTACCTACTGCAAATGTGTACTTTATAGTTTTAGTCGTGATGATTGACTTACAGTTTCCGGTTTGGTTCATAAATGAGTAAGAAATCCGTACGCCAAAGACCCCCCTTAAAGTTAATAAACTTCCGTAAATCTGTCAATTTCTGTCCGATTTGACAATGAATTGGTTATTTGACAATGGGAGAAACTCTATTGTTAATAATTTTAAAGAATTTATTGATTTTGAGATGGACCCAAAATTAACAAATTTGGGAGGGATAAGGGGTTACCTTTGTGAATTTTTTGCAAAAAATCAACTGCACACAGGGCGATTCTACTACTGCTAACGTCTACTCTATAGTGTTAGTCCGTGATTGATTGACAGTGGACATTTTCCCGGTTTGGTTCATAAATGCGTAAGAATCCGTACCCAAAGATCCGCTTAAAGTTAAATAAACTTCCGTAAAATCTGTCAATTTCTGTCCGATTTGGGACAATGAATTGGTTATTTGAAAATGGGAGAACTCTATTGTTAATAATTTTAAAGAATTTATTGATTTTGAGATGACCCAAATTAACAAGATTTGATAAGGGTTTATCCTTTGTGAATTTTTTGGCAAAAAATTCAACTGCCAACAGGGCGATTCTACTACTGCCCACGTCTACTCCTATAGTTAGTCCGTGATGATTGACAGTGACAGTTCCCGGTGTTGTTTCATAGATTGAGTAAGAAATCCGTAACCCACAGATCCCGCTTATATTAAATAAACTTCCTGTAAGTCTGTCAATTTCTTGTCCGATTTGACCAATGACTTGGTGTATGTTGACAATGGGAGAACTCTATTGTTAATAATTTTTAGAATTATTGATTTTGAGACGACCCAAAATTAACAATTTGATAAGGGTTAGCCTTTTGTGAATTTTTTTGCAAAAATTCAACGCACAACAGGGCGATTTACTTGCTTCCACGTGTACTCTATAGTTTAGTTGTGATGATTGACAGTGCAGTTCCCGGTTTGGTTATAAATGAGTAAGAAATCCCTACCCAAAGTTTCCCGCTTAAAGTTATTGGTAACTTCGTAAATCTGTCAATTTTCTGTCTGATTTGACAATGATTGGTTTATTTGACAATGAAGAGAACTCCTATTGTTTAATAATTTTAAATAATATATTGATTTTGAGACGGTCCCAAAATTAACAAATTTGTTAATGGGTTAGCCTTTGTTAATTTTTTGGCAAAAAATTCAACTGCACAACAGGGCGATTCTATTTTCTGCCCACGTGTACTCTATAGTTAGTTGTGATGATTGACAGTGACAGTTCCCGGTTTGGTTATAAATGAGTAAGAAATCCGTACCCAAAGATCCCGCTTAAGTTATTTAAACTTCCGTAAATCTGTCAATTTCTGTCTGATTTGACAATGAATTGGTTAATTTGACAATGGGAGAACTCTATTGTTAATAATTTTAAAATTTAATATATTGATTTTGAGACGGTCCAAATTACAAATTTGTTAAGGGGTTAGCCTTTGTAAATATTTTGGCAACAAATTCAACTGCACAACGGGGCGACTCTACTACTGCCTACGTCTACTGTATAGTTAGTCGTGATAATTGACTGTGACAGTTCCCGGTTTGGTTCATAATAAGTAAGAAATCCGTACCCAAAGATCCCGCTCAAAGTTTTAAAAAAACTTCCGTAAATCTGTCAATTTCTGTCCGATTTGACACTGAATTGGTTATTTGACAATGAGAGAACTCCCTTGTTAATAATTTTAAAGAATTTATTGATTTTGAGATGGACCCAAAATTAACAAATTTGATAAGGGTTTAACCTTTGTGAATTTTTTGGCAAAAAATTCAACTGCACAACAGGGCGATTCTACTACTGCCCACGTCTACTCTATAGTTAGTCGTGATGATTGACAGTGACAGTTCCCGGTTTGGTTCATAAATGAGTAGAAATCCGTACCCAAAGATCCCGCTTAAAATTAAATAAACTTCCGTAAATCTGTTCATTTTCTGTCCGATTTGACAATGAATTAGTTATTTTTACAATAGGGGAACTCTTATGTTAATAATTTTAAAGAATTTATTGTTTTGAGACGGACCTAAAATTAACAAAAAATTTGTTAAGGGTTGCCTTTGTAATTTTTTGCGATAAATTCAACTGCAACAACAGGGCGATTCTACACTGCCCACGTGTACTCTATATTAGTTGTGGATGATTGACAGTGACAGTTCCCGGTTTGGTTCATAATAAGTTAGAAACCCGTACCCAAAGATCCCGCTTAAAGTAAAATAAACTTCCGTAAATCTGTCAATTTCTGTCTGCTTTGACAGGTAAATTGGTTATTTGACAATGGGAAGAACTCTATTGTGATTAATTTTAAGATAATATATTGATTTTGAGACGGACCCAAAATTAACAAATTTGTAAGGGGTTTAGCCTTTGTGAATATTTTTGGAAAAAATTCAACTGCACAACAGGGCGATTCTCTACTCCTACGTCTACTGTATAGTAGTCCGTGATAATTGACAGTGACAGTTCCCGGTTTGGTTCATAAATAAGTAAAAATCCGTAACCCAAAGATCCCGCTCAAAGTTAAAATAAACTGCCGTAAATCTGTCAATTTCTGTCCGATTTGCACAATGAAATTGGTTATTTGCCAATAGAGAACTCCCCTTGTTTAATAATTTTTAGGAATATATTTGATTTTGAGACGGACCCAAAAGTCAATTTGTTTTAGGGGTTAGCCTTTGTGAATTTTTTGGCGAAAAATTCAACTGCCAACAGGGCGATTCTACTACTGCACTCGTGTACTTTATAGTTTAGTCGTGATGATTGACATTGACCACTTTCCGGTTTGGTTCATAAATGAGTAAGAAATCCGTACCCAAAGATCCCGCGTTAAAGTTAAATAAACTTCCCGTAACATCTGTCAATTTCTGTCCGAATTTGACATGAATTGGTTATTTACAATGGAGACTCTAGTGTTAATAATTTTAAAGAATTTATTGATTTTGAGATGGACCCAAAATTAACAAATTTGATAGGGGTTAACCTTTTGATTTTTTTGGCAAAAAATTCAACTGCACAAAACAGGGCGATTTCTACTACTGCTCACGTCGACTCTTATAGTTAGCGTCCGTGATGATTGACAGGTGACAGTTCCCGGTTTGGTTCATAAATGGAGTAAGAAAATTCCGTAACCCAAAGATCCCGCTTAAAGTTAAATAACTTCCGTAACTCTGTCAAATTTCTGTCGATTTGACAATGATTGGTTATTGAAAATGGAGAACTCTCTTGTTTAATAATTTTAAAGATTTATTGATTTGAGATGGACCCAAAAATTAACAAATTTGATAAGGGGTTAGCTTTTGTGAATTTTTTTGGGCAAAAAATTTCACTGCACACAGGGCGATTCTACTACTGCCCACGTCCTACTCATAGTTAGTCGTGATGATTGACAGTGACAGTTCCCGGTTTGTTCATAAATAGGTAAGAAATCCGTACCCACAGATCCCGCTTAATATTAAAATAAACTTCCGTAAATCTGTCCCAATTTCTGTCCTAAAGTAAAGATTTGACAATGAATTTGGTTATTTGACAATGGGAGAACTCTATTGTTAATATTTTAAGAATTATTGATTTTGAGACGGACCCAAATTAACAATTTGATAATGGTTAGCCTTTGTGAATTTTTTGCAAAAAATTCAACTGCACAACAGGGCGATTCTACTTCTGCCCACGTGGTACTCTATAGTTAGTTGGAGATTGACGTGACAGTTCCCGGTTTGGTTATAAAGAGTAAGAAATCCGTACCCAAAGTTCCGCTTAAGTTATTTTAACTTGAAAAAGTAAATCTGTCAATTTCTGTCCCTGATTTGACAATGAATTGGTTATTTGACCTGAAAGAACTCTATTGTTAATAATTTTAAATAATAGATTGATTTTGAACGGTCCCGAAAATTACAAATTTGTTAAGGGGTTAGCCTTTGGTAATATTTTGGCAAAAAATTCAACGTGCACAACATGGCGACTCTAACTACTGCACTCCGTGTACTTTATAGTGGTAGTCTGGAATGATTGACAGTGCAGTTCCCGGGTTTGGTTTCATAAATGAGTAAGAAATCGTACCCAAGATCCCGCCTTAAGTTAAATAAAACTTCCCGTAAATCTGTTCATTTCTGGCCGATGTGGACATGAATTGGTTATTTGACAATGGGAGAACTCTATGTTAATAATTTTAAAAGAATTTATTGATTTTGGGAGATGGCCCCAAATTACAAATTTGATAAGGGGTTAACCTTTTGAATTTTTTTGGCAAAAAATTCAAACTGCACAACAGGGCGATTCTACTACTGTCCCACCTTCTACTCTATAATTTAGTCGTGATTGATTGAACCGTGACAGTCGCCGGTTGGTTCATAAATGAGTAATAAAGCCGTACCCAAAGATCCAGCTTAAAAATTAAAATAACTTCCGTACAATCCTGTCATGTTCATGTCCGATTTGACAATGAATTAGTTATTTGACAGGGGCAGAACTCTTTGTTAATATTTTAAATAATATATTGATTTTGAGACGGACCCAAAATTAACAATTGTAATGGTTAGCCTTTGTGAATATTTTGGCAAAAAATTCAACTGCACAACAGGGCGATTCTACTCTGCCTACGTCTACTTATAGTTAGTCGTGATAATTGACTGTGACAGTTCCCCGGTTTGGTTCATAATAGAGTAAAATCCGTACCCAAAGATCCCGCTCAAGTTAAAATAAACTTCCGTAATCTGTCAATTTCTGTTCCGATTTGACATGAATTGGTTTTTTATTGTACAATGAGAGAACTCCCTTGTTAATAATTTTGTAGAATATATGATTTTGAGACGGACCCAAAATTAACAAATTTGTTTAAGGGGTTAGCCTTTGTGAATTTTTTGGCGAAAAATTCACTGCACAACAGGGCGATTCTTACTCCTGCACTCGTGTACTCTATAGTTATCTGTGATTAAAAGTGACAGTGTCCGGTTTGGTTCATAAATAAGTAAGAAACCGTACACGCAAAGATCCGCTCAAAGTTAAATAACTTCCGTACATCTGTCATTTACTGTCCGATTTGACAATGAAATGGTATTTGACAATGGGAGAACTCTATTGTTCAATAATTTTAAAGAATTTATTGATTTTGAATCGGACCCCAAATTAACAAATTTGGATAAGGGTTAAACTTTGTGAATTTTTTGGCAAAAATTCAACTGCACAAAGGGCGAATTCTACTACTCCCACGTCTACTCTATAGTTAGTCGTGAATGATGAACAGTGACAGTTCCCGGTTTGGTTCATAAATGAGTAAGAAATTCCGTACCAAAAGATCCCGCTTAAAATTAAATAAACTCCCCGTAATCTGTCCAATTTCTGTCCGATTTGACAATGAATTCGTTAATTGACAATGTGGAGAATTCTATTGTTAATAATTTTTTAAGATTTATTGATTTTGAGACGGACCCAAAATTAACAAATTTGATAATGGGTTCCCTTTTGGTGAATTTTTTTTGCAAAAATTCAACTGCACAACAGGGCGATTCTACTTCTGCCCAGTGTTACTCTATAGTTAGTTGTGATGATTGACAGTGACAGTTCCCGGTTTGGGTTCATAAATGAGTAAGAAATCCGTACCCAAAGTCCGCTTAAAGTTATTTAAACTTCCGTAAATCTGTCAATTTCCTGTCCGATTTGACAATGAATTGTAATTTGACAATGGGGAGAACTCAATTGTTAATATCTTAAATAATATAGTGATTTTGAGACGGACCCAAAATTAACAAATTTGTTTAATTCGTTAGCCTTTGTGAATATTTTGGCAAAAAATTCAACTGGCACAACAGGGCGATTCTACTACTGCACTCGGTGTACTCTATAGTGTTTAGTCCCGTGATGATTGGACAGTGAACAGTCCCCGGTTTTGGGTTCGTTAATAGTAAGAAATCCGTACCCAAAGATCCCGCTCAAAGTTAAATAAACTTCGTAAATCGTCAATTCTGTCCGATTGACAATGAATTGGGTTATTTGCAATGAGACGAACTCTTATGTTAATAATTTTAAAGAATTTATTGAATTTTGAGACGGACCCTAAAAATTAACAAATTGAAGAAGAGGGGGGGGGGTGATCGGGGTTAGGCCTTTGTGAATTTTTTGGCGATAAATTCACTGCACAAACAGGCGATTCTACAACTTGCCCACGTGTAACTCCTATAGTTAGTTGTGAGATTGACAGTGACAGTTCCCGGTTTAGTTTCATAAATAAGTAAGAAATCCGTACCCCAAGAATCCCCGCTTAAAGTAAATAAACTTCCGTAAATCTGTCAATTTCTGTCCTGATTTGACAGTAAAATTGGTTATTTGACAATGGAAACTCTATGTTAATAATTTCAAATATATATTGTTTGAGACGGACCCAAAATTACAATTTGTTAAGGGGTTTGTGAATATTTTTGGCAAAAAATTCAACTGCACAACAGTGGCCGATTCTACTATGCCTACGTCTACTGTATAGTTAAGTACGTGATAATTTGACAGTGACAGTTCCCGGTTTGGTTCATAAATAAGTAGAAATCCTACCCAAGATCCCTCAAAGTTAAATAAACTTCGTAACTCTGTCATTTCTGTCCGATTTGGACATAATTGGTTATTTGACAATTAGAGAACTCCCTTGTTAATAATTTTGTAGAATATATTGATTTTTGAGACGAACCCAAATTTACAAATTTGTTTAAGGGGTTAGCCTTTGTGAATTTTTGGCGAAAAATTCAACTGCACACAGGGCGATTCTACTTCTAGCACACGTGTACTCTATAGTTAGTCCTTGATGATTGAACAGTGACAGTTTTCCGCCTTTAAATAATGGTTCTACTTAAGTAAGAAATTCCGTACCCAAAGTCCCGCCAAGTTAAATAAACTTCCAGAAATCTGTCAATTTCTGTCCGATTTGACAATGATTGGTTATTTTGACAATAAGAAACTCCCTTGTTAATAATTTTTTTAGAATCTATATGATTTTGAGACGGACCCAAAATTTAAAATTTGTTTAAGGGGTTAGCTTGTGAATTTTTTGGCGAAAAAATTTCAACTGCACAACAGGGCGATTCTACTACTGCACACGTCAATACTCTATATTTGTCGTGATGATTGACAGTGACAGTTCCGCTTTGGGGGTTCATAAATAAGTAAGAATCCGTACCCAAAGATCCGCTTAAAGTAAAATAAACTTCCGTAAATCTGTCAATTTTCTGTCTGATTTGACAGTAAATTGGTTTATTTGAAAATGAGAAACTCTTTTGTTAATAATTTTTAAAGAAATATATTGATTTTGAGACGGATCCCAAAATTAACAAAGTTTGTTAAGGGTTAGCCTTGTGGAATTTTTTTTGGGGAAAAATTCAACTGCACAACAGGGCGTTCCTACCTACTGCCTCACGTGTAACTCTATAGTTATTTGTGATGATTGACAGTGACAGTTCCCGTTTGGTTTCATAAATAAGTAAGAAATCCGTACCCAAAATATTCCTCTCAGATTTAATACTTACGTAATTCTGTCAATTTCTGTCCGGTTGGACCAATGATTTGGTTTATTGACAATGGGAGAACTCTAAGTGTTAATAATTTAAAAGAATTTTTATTGATTTTGAGATGGACCCAAAAATTAACAAATTTTGATAAGGGGTTAGCCCCTTTGTGAATTTTTGGCAAAAAATTCAACTGCACAACAGGGCGATTCTACTACTGGCCCGAAGTCTTTCTCTATAGTTAGTCGTGATATTGACAGTGACAGTTCCCGTTTGGGTTCATAAAATAATTAAGTAAGAAATCGTACCAAGATCCGCTTAAAGTAAAATAAACTTCCTAAATCTGTCCAATTTCTGTCTGATTTGACAGTAACTTGGGTTTGTTTGACAATGGAGAACTCTATTGTAATAATTTTAAATAATGATTGATTTTGAAGACGGACCCAATTAACAAATTTGTTTAAGGGGTTAGCCTTTGTGAATATTTTGGCAAAAATTCAACTGCACAACAGGGCGACTCTACAACTGCCTACGTCTACTGTATAGTTTTAGTCGTGATAATTGACTGTGACAGTTTCCCGTTTGGTTTCATAAATAAGTAGGAAATCCGTACCCAAAGATCCCGCTCAAAGTTACATAACCTTCCGTAAATCTGTCAATTTCTGGTCCGATTTGACACTGAATGGTTTATTTGACAATAAAGAACTCCCTTGTTAATAATTTTTTGTAGAATTATAATTGATTTTGAGACGGCCCCAAAATTAACACATTTTGTTAAGGGGTTATCCTTTTGAATTTTTTGGCCGAAAAATTCACTGCACAACCAGGCGATTCTACTACGGCACTCGTGTACTTTATAGTTAGTCGTGATGATTGACAGTGACATTCCCGGTTTGGTTCTAAATGGTAAGAAATCCGTACCCAAAGATCCTTAAAGTGAAATAACTTCCGTAATCTGTCAATTTCTGTCGATTTGACATGATTGGTTTTTGACAATGGGAGAACTCTATTGTTAATAAATTTTTAGAATTTTTGATTTTGAGATGGACCCAAAATTAACAAATTTGATAAGGGGTTAACCATTGTGAATTTTTTGGCAAAAAATTCACTGCACAACAGGGCGATTCTAACTACTGCTCCGTCTACTCTATAGTAAGTCGTGATGATTGACAGTGACAGTTTCCCGTTTGTTCATAAATGGGTAAGAAATCCGTACACACAAAGAATCCCGCTTAAGTTTAAATAAACTTCCACGTAATCTGTCAATTGTCGTCCGTTTGACATGAATTGTTATTTACAATGGAGAACTCTATTGTTAATAATTTTAAGATTTATTGATTTTAAGATGGACCCAAAATTAACAAATTTGATAAGGGGTTAGCCTTTGTGATTTTTTTGGCAAAATTTCAACTGCAACAAAAGGGCGATTCTCTACTGCCCGCGTCTCTCTATAGTTATTCGTGATGATTGACAGTGCCGTTCCCGGTTTGGTTCATAAATGTAAGAAATCCGTACCCAAGATCCCGCCTTAAAAATTAAATAAACTTCCCGTAAATCTGTCATTTCTGTCCGATTTGACAATGAATTGGTTATTTGACAATGGAGAACTCTATTGTTAATATTTTTAAGAATTTTGATTTTGAGACGGACCCAAATTAACAATTTTGAATAAGGTGTTAGCCTTTGTGAATTGTTTTGGCAAAAAATTCAACTGCACAACAGGGCGATTCTACTTCTGCCCACGTGTACTCTATATTAGTTGTGATGATTGACGGGGTGACAGTTCCCGGTTTGGTTATAAATGAGTAAGAAATCCGTACCCAAAGTTTCCGCTTAAAGTTATTTAACTTCCGTAAATCTGTCAATTTCTGTCTGATTTGACAATGAATTGGTTATTTTGACAATGTGAGAACTCTATTGTTAATATTTTAAATAATATATTGATTTTGAGACGGTCCCCAAAATTACAAATTTGTTAAGGTGGTTAGCCTTTGTGAATATTTTGCAAAAAATTCAACTGCAACAACAGGGCGCTCTACTACTCCTACGTCTACTTATAGTTAGTCGTGATAATTGACTGTGACAGTTCCCGGTTTGGTTTCATAAATAAGTAAGAATCCGTACCCAAAGATCCCGCTCAAAGTTCAATAACTTCCGTAAATCTGTCAATTTTTCTGTTCCGATGTGACACTGAATTGGTTATTTTGAAATGAGAGAAATCCCTTGTTAATAATTTTGTAGAATATATTGATTTTGAGACGGACCCAAATTACAAATTTGTTAAGGGGTTAGCCTTTGGTGAATTTTTTGGCGAAAAATCAACTGCAAACAGGGCGATCTACTACTGCACCTCGTGTACTTTATGTTAGTCTGATGATTGACAGTGACAGTTTCCCGGTTTGGTTCATAAATGGGTAAGAAATCCGTACCCAAAGAATCCCGCCTTAAAGTTTAAATAAACTTCCGTAATCTGTCATTTCTGTCCGATTTGACAATGAATTGTTATTTGAAAATGGAGAACTCGCTTGTTAATAATTTTAAAGAATTTAGTTTGATTTGAGATGGACCCAAATTACCAAATTTGATAAGGGGTTTAACCTTTGTGAATTTTTTGGCAAAAAATGCACTTCCAACAGGCGATTCTACTACTGCCACGTCTACTCTATAGTTAGTCGTGGGATGGATTGACAGTGACAGTTCCCGGTTGGTTCAAAATGAGTAAGAAATCCCGTAACCTAAGATCCCGTTAAAATTAAAATAAACTTCCGTAAATCTGTCAATTGCTGGTCCGATTTGACAATGACATTAGTATTTGACAATGGGAAGAACTCTATTGTTAATAATTTTAAATTAATATATTGATTTTGAGACGGACCCAAAATTAACAAATTTGTTAGGGTTTTAGCTTTGTGAATACCTTTTTGGCAAAAATTCAACTGCAAACCGGGCGATTCTACTACTGCCTCGTCTACTGTATGTTAGTCCGTGATAATTGACTGTGACAGTTCCCGGGTTTGGTTATAAATAGTAAGAACTCGTACCCAAATATCCCGCTCAAAGTTAAATAAACTTCCGTAAATCTGTCATTTCTGTCCGATTTGACTTGAATTGGTTTATTTGACAATGAGAGAACTCCCTTGTTAATATGTTGTTGAATATATGATTTTGAGACGGACCCAAAATTAACAAATTTTGTTTAAGGGGTTAGCCTTTGTAATTTTTTGGCGAAAAATTCACTGCACAACAGGGCGAGTCACTACTGCACTCGTGTACTCTATAGTTAGTGTGATTAATTGACAGTGACAGTTCCCGGTTTGGTTCATAAATAAGTAAGAATTCCGTCCCAAAGATCCCGCTCAAGTTAAATAACTTTTCGTAATCTGTCAATTTCTTGTCCGATTTGACAATGAATTGGTTATTTGACATGGGAGAACTCTATGTTATAAGTTTAAGAATTTATTGATTTTGAAGCGGACCCAAAATTAACAATTTGATAAGGGGTTTAGCCTTTGTGAATTTTTTTGGCGATAAATTCAACTGCACAACAGGGCGATTCTACAACTGCCTACGTGTACTCTATAGTTAGTTGTGATGGTTGACAGTGACAGTTCCCGGTTTGGTTCATAAATAAGTAAGAATACCGTACCCAAAGATCCCGCTTAAAGTAAAATACACTTCCGTAAATCTGTCAAATTTCTGTCTGATTTGACAGTAATTGGTATTTGACAATAGAGAACTCCCTTGGTTAATAATTATTGTAGAATATACTTGATTTTGAGACGGACCCGAAAATTAACAATTTGTTAAGAGGGTTTATCCTTTGGTGAATTTTTTGGCGAAAAATTCAAACTGCACAACAGGGCGATTCTACTACTGCACTCGTGTACTTTATAGTAGTCGTGATGATATTGACAGTGACAGTTCCCGGTTTGGCACATAAATGAGTAAGAAATCCGTACCCAAAAGATTCCCGCTTTAAGTTAAATAAACTTCCGTAAATCTCTGTCATTTCTGTCCGATTTGACAATGGAATTGTATTTGACAATGGGAGAATCTATTGTTAATAATTTTAAAGAATTTATTGATTTGATAGGACCCAAAATTAACAAATTTGATAAGGGGTTACCTTTGTGAATTGTTTGGGCAAAAAATTCAACTGCACAACAGGGCGATTCTACACTGCTAACGTCTACTCTATAGTTGTCAGTGAGAATTGACAGTGACAGTTCCACGGTTTGGTTCATAAATGAGTAAGAATCCGTACCCAAGAATCCGCTTAAAGTTGAAATAAAACCTTCCGTGAAATCTTGTCAATCTTCCCGATTTGACCATGAATTGGTTATTTGACGAATGGGAATAACTCTATTGTTAATAATTTTAAAGAATTTTATTGATTTTGAGATGGACCCAAATTAACTAAATTTGATAAAGGGTTAGCCTTTGAGAATTTTTTGCAAAAAAATTCAACTGCAACAACAGTGCGATTCTACTACTGCCCACGTCGACTCTATAGTTAGTCGTGATGATTGACAGTGACAGTTCCCCGGTTCTGGTTTCTAATGAGTAGGAAATCCGTACCAAAGATCCCGCTAAAAGTTAAATAAACTTCCGTAAAGCTGTCAATTGCGCTGTCCGATTTGACAATGAATTTGGTTATTTGACAATGGGAGAACTCTATTGTTAATAATTTTTAAGAATTATTGATTTTGAGCGGACCCAGAAATTAAAAATTTGATAAGGGTTTAGCCGTTTGTGAATTTTTTTGCAAAAATTTCAACTGCCAACAGGGCGATTCAACTTCTGCCCACGGTGTACTCTATAGTTAGTTAGTGATGATTGACAGTGACAGTTTCCCGGTTTTTTGGTTATAATGAGTAAGGAATCCGTACCTCAGTTCCGCTAAGTTATTTAAACTTCGCGGTAAATCGGTCAATTTTCTGTCTGATTTGAACAATTGAATTGTTATTGAAAATGGGAGAACTCTATTGGTTAATAATTTTAAATAATATATTGATTTTGAACGGTCCCCAAAATTAACAATTTTGTTAAGGGGTTAGCCTTTGTGAATATTTTTGGCAAAAATTCAACTGCACAACAGGCGACTCTACTACTGCCTACTCTACTGTATGTTAGTCGTGGAGAAATTGACTGTGACGTTCCGGTTTGGTTCATAAATAGTAAGAAATTCCGTACCCACAGATGCCCGCTCAACAGCTTAATAAGCCTTCCGTAATCTGTCAATTCTGTAGCGATTTGACACTGAATTGGTTATTTGACAATGGGAACTCCCTTGTAATAATTTTGTAGAATATTTGATTTTTGAGACGGACCCAAAATTAAACAAATTTTTTAAGGGGTTAGCCTTTGTGAATTTTTTTGGCGAAAAATTCAACTGCCCAACAGGGCGATTCTACTACTGCCACGTCTACTCTATAGTTAGTCGTGATGAATTGACAGTGACAGTTTCCCGGTTTGGTTCATAAAAGTAAGAAATTCCGTACCCAAAGATCCCGCTTAAATTAAATAAACTTCCGTAAATCTGTCAATTTCTGTCCGATTGACATGAATTGTTATTTGACAATGGGAAATCTCATTGTTAATAATTTTAAGAATTATTGATTTTGAGACGGACCCAAAATTAACAAATTTGTACAGGTGTTATAGCCTTTGTGAATTTTTTGCAAAAAAATTCAACTGCACAACAGGTCGAATTCTAATTCTGCACACGTGTACTCTATATTAGTTGTGATGATTGACAGTGACATTCCCGGTTTGGTTCATAAATGAGTAAGAAATCCGTACCCAAAGTTCCCCTAAATTAAATAAACTTCCGTAAATCTGTCAATTTCTGTCCCGATTTGCAATTGAATTGGTTATTTGACAATGGGAGAACTCTATTGTTAATAATTTTAAAAATTATTGATTTTGAGACGGACCCAAAATTAACAAATTTGTAAGGGTTAGCTTTGTGAATTTTTGGCAAAAAATTCAACTGCACAACAGGCGATTCTACTACTGCCTACGTCTACTTATAGTTAGTCGTGATAATTGACGTGACAGTTCCCGGTTTGGTTCATAAATAAGTAAGAATCCGTACCCAAAGATCCGCTAAAGTTAAATAAACTTCCGTAAATCTGTCAATTTCTGTCCGATTTGACATGAATTGGTTATTTGACAATGAGAGAACTCCCTTTGTTAATAATTTTGAAGAGTGATTTGATTTTGAGACGGACCCAAAATTAACAAATTTGTTAAGGGGTTAGCCTTTGTGAATTTTTTGGCAAAAATTCAACTGCACAACAGGGCGATTCTACTACTGCACCGTGTACTCTATAGTTAGTCGTGATGATTGACAGTGACAGTTCCCGGTTTGGTTCATAAATAAGTAAGAAATCCGTACCCAAAGATCCCGCTCAAAGTTAAATAACTTCCATAAATCTGTCAATTTCTGTCCGATTTGACAATGAATTGGTTATTTGACAATGGGAGAAATCCCTTTGTTATAATTTTGTAGAAATATAGTGATTTTGAGACGGAAACACCAAATTAACAAATTTGTTAAGGGTTTTAGCTTTGTGAATTTTTGGAAAAATTCAACCTGCACTCAACAGGGCGATTCTAACTACTGCCCCGTGTACTCTATAGTTATTGTGCTGCTTGACCAGTGACAGTTCCAGTTTGTTCATAAATAAGTAAGAAATCCGTAACCCAATATTCCTCTCAAATTTAAATAAACTTCCGTAAATCTGTCAATTTCTGTCTCTATTTGACAATGATGGTTATTTGACAATGGGATAACTCTAAATTTTTTTTTTTTTTTGTTTAATAAGTTTTAAAAGAATTTGATTGATTTTGGACCGACCCAAAATTAACAAATTTGATAAAAGTCGGTGCCTTTGTGAATTTTTTGGCAAAAAATTCACTGCACAACAGGGCAGTTTTACTACTGCCCACGTCTACTCTATAGTTAGTCTGATGATTAGACAGTGACAGTTCCCGTTTGTTCATAAATGAGTAAGAAATCCGTACCCGAAAGATCCCGCTTAAAGTTAAATAACTTCCGGTAATCTGTCCAATTTCTGTCCCGATTTTGAACAGGAATTGGTTATTTGACAATGGGAGAACTCGATTGTTAATAATTTTTTAAGAATTTAAATTGATTTGAGACGGACCCAAAATTAACAAATTGATAAGGTTTTTATGCCTTTGTGAATTTTTTTTTGCACAAATTCAATGACAACGAGGGCGATTCTACGTCTGCCACGTGTACTCTATAGTTATTTGTGATGAATGACAGTGACAGTTTCCCGGTTTGGTTCATAATAGTAAGGAACTCCGTACACAAAGTTCCCGCTTAAAGTTATTAAACTTCCTAAATCTGCCAATTCCTGTCCGATTTGACAAAGAATTGGTTTTATTTTGACAATGGAGTAACTCTATTGTTATAATTTAAATAATATATTGATTTTGAGCGGACCCAAAAATTACAAATTTGTTAGGGGTTTTAGCCTTTGGAATATTTTGGCAAAAAAGTCAACTGCACAACGGCGATTGCTACTACTTTCACAAACCCGCTACGTCTATTGTATAGTTAGTCGGTGATTAATTGACTGTGACAGTTTCCCGGTTTTGGTTCATAATAATAAGAATCGTACCCAAAGATCCGCTTCAAAGTTAAATTCAACTTCCGTAAAATCTGGCTGTCATTTCTGTCCTTGACACCTGCTGGTTATTTGACATTGAGAGAACTCCCTTGTTAATAATTTGTAGAATAAATTGGAATTTGAGACGGACCCCAAAATTAACAAATTTGTTAACGAAAACCGGTTTTTAGCCTTTGTGAATTTTTTGCGAAAATTCAAATGCACAAGCAGGGCGATTCTACTACTGCACTCGTGTACTCTATAGTTTAGTCGTGATGATTGACAGTGACAGTTCCGGTTTGTTTCATAAATAAGTAAGAAATCCCGTCCCAAGATCCCGCTCAAAGTTAAAATAAACCTTTCCGTAAATCTGTCAATTTCTGTCCGTTTGACAATGAATTGGTTTATTTGACAATGGTAGAACTCTATTGTTAATAATTTTAAAGAATTTATTGATTTTGAGACGGACCCAAAATTAACAAATTTGAATAAGGTGTTAAGCCTTTGTGGAATTTTTGGGGCGATAAATTCAACTGCACAACAGGGCGATTCTAACAACGGCGCCACGTGACTCTATAGTTAGTTTGTGATGATTGACAGTGACAGTTCCCGGTTGGTTCTAAATAGTAGAACATCCGTACCCAAAGATCCCGCTTAAAGTAAAATAAACTTCCGGAATCTGTCCATTTTCGTCTGATTTGACAGTAAATTGGTTATTTGAGACATGGAGAACTTTTTTGTTATAATTTTAAATATATATTGATTTTGAGACGACCCAAAATTAACAAATGTTGTTACGGGGTTAGCCTTTGTGAATATTTTCGCAAAAAATTCAACTGCACAACAGGGCGATTCTACTACTGCCTAAGTCTACTGTATAGTTAGTCGTGATATGACAGTGACATTCCCGGTTTTGGTTCATAAATAAGTAAAGACAACCATACCCAAGATCCCCCGCTCAAAGTTAAATAACTTCGCGTAAATCTGTCAAATTTCGTCCGATTTTGACAATTGAATTGGTTTTTGACAATGAGAGAACTCCCGTTGTTAATAATTTTGGTAGAATATATTGATTTTTTTGAGACGGACCCCAAAACTAACAATTTTATTAAAGTGTTAGCCTTTGTGAATTTTTGGCGAAAAATTCAACTGCACAACAGGGCGATTCTACTACTGCACACGTGTCATCTATAGTTATCTGATTATTGACAGTGACCGTTCCGGTGTTGGTTCATAAATAAGTAAGAAATCCGTACCAAAGATCCCCGCTCAAACGTTAAATAAACTTCCGTAAATCTGTCATTTTCTGTCCGTTACAATGATTGTTTATTTGACAATAAGAGAACTCCGTGTTAATAATTTTGTAGCATATATTGATTTTGAGACGGACCCAAAATTAACACATTTGTTAAGGGGTTAGCCTTTGTGAATTTTTTTTGGTGGCGAAAAATTCAACTGCACATCCAGGGCGATTCTACTATGCACACGTGTCCCTATAGTTAGTCGTGATGATTGGACAGTGACAGTTCCCGGTTTGGTTCATAAATAAGTAAGAAATCCGTAACCCAAAGATCCCGCTTAAAGTAAAATAAACTTCCGTAAATCTGTCAATTCTGTCTGAATTTGACAGTAAATTGGTTATTTGACAATGGGAGAACTCTATTGTTATAATTTTAAATAATATCTTGATTTTGGAGACGGACCCAAAATTAACAAATTTGAGTCCAGGGTGAATATGTGAATGTGAATATTTTGGCAAAAAATTCAAAACTGCACAACAGGGCGATTCTACTACTGCCTACGTCTACTGGTATAGTTGTCGTGATAATTGACCTGCGACAGTTCCGCGGTTTGGGTTCATAATAAGTAGAAAAAATCCGTACCTAAAGATCCCGCTCAAAGTTAATAAACTTCCGTACATCTGTCAATTTCTGTCCGATTTGACCACTGAATTGGTTATTAACATGAGAGTAACTCCCTTGTTAATATATTGTGTTAGAATAGATTGAAATTTTGAGACGGACCCAAAATTACCTAATTTTGTAAGGGGGTTAGCCTTTGGGTGAATTTTTTTGGCGAAAAATTCAACGCACAACCGGGCGATTCTCTACTAGCTACCTCGTGTACTCTAAGTTAGTCCGTGAGATTGACCAGTGACAGTTCCCGGTTTGTTTTCATAAATAAGTAAGAACTCCGTACCCAAAGATCCCGCTCAAAGTTTAAATAAACTTTTCCGTAAATCTGTCAATTTTCTGTCCGATTGAACACATGGATTGGTTATTTGACAATGGTGAACTCATTGTTAATGAATTTTAAATAATATATTATTTGGAGACGGACCCAAAAGTAACAAATTTGTTTAAGGGGTTGCCTTTGTGAATATTTTGGCAAAAAATTCAACTGCACAACAGGCTTCTACCTACTGCTACGTCTACTGTATAGTTAGTCGTGATAATTGACTGTGACAGTTCCCGGTTTGGTTTCATAAATAGTAAGAATCCGTGCCCAAAGATCCCGCCAAAGTTAAATAAACTTCCGTGTTTAATTCTGTCAATTTCTGTCCGAGTTGACACTGAGATTTGGTTTTATTTAACAATGAGAGAACTCCCTTGTGTAAATAATTTTGTAGAATTATTGATTTTGAGACTGCCCAAAATTAACAAATTTGTTAAGGGGTTATCCTTGTGAATTTTTTTGGCGAAAAAATTCAACTGCACAACAGGCGATTCCTACGACTGCACTCGTGTACTCTATAGTTAGAGTCCCGTGATTATTGACAGTGACAGTTTCCCGGTTTGTTTCATCAATAAGTAAGAATCCGTACCCAAAGATCCCGCTCAAAGTTAAATACACTTCCGTAAATCTGTCAATTTCTTCCTGTTTGATTTGACAGTAAATTGGTTATTTGACAATGGGAGAACTCTATTGTGTTATAATTTTAAATAATATATTGATTTTGAACGGACCCAAAATTTGACAAATGTTAAGGGGTTAGCCTTGTGAATATTTTGGCAAAAAATTCAAACTGCACAACAGGGCGATTCTCTCCTTGCCTACGGTCCTACTGTATTAGTCGTGATAATTGACGTGACAGTTTTCCCGTTTTTGGTTCATAAATAAGTAAGAAAATCCGTAACCCAAAGGATCCCGCTCAAAGTTAAATAAACTTCCCGTAAATCTGTCAATTTCTGGTCCGATTTGACAATGATTTTGGTTATTTTGACAATGACGAGAACTCCTTGTTAATAATTTTTGTAGAATATATTGATTTTGAGACGGACCCAAAATAAACAAATTTGTTAAGGGGTTAGCCTTTGTGAAATTTTTTTGGCGAAAATTCAACTGCACACAGGGCGATTCTACTACTGCACACGTGTACTCTATCTATAGTTAGTCGTGATGAATTGACAGTGACAGTTCCGGTTTTGGTTCATAAATAAGTAAGAAACATCCGTACCCAAAGATCCCGCGCAAAGTTAAATAACTTCCGTAAATCTGGTCAATTTTCTGTCCGATTGGCAATGAATTGGTTATTTGACAATAAGAGAACTCCCTTGTTTAATAATTTTGTAGAATATATTGATTTGTGAGACGGACCCAAAATTAACAATTTGTTAGGGGTTAGCCCTTGTGATTTTTGGTGGAAAATTCAACTGCAACAACAACAGGGCGATTCTACTACTCCCACGTGTACTCTATAGTTTAGGTGTGATGATTTACAGTGACAGTTCCCGTTTTGTTTCATAAATAAGTAGAAATCCGTACCCAAATATTCCTCCTCAATTTAAATAAACTTCCGTAATCTGTCCAATTTCTGTCCCGATTTGGAACAATGAATTGGTTATTGACAATGGGAGAACTCTATTGTTAATAATTTAAAGAATTTATTGATTTTGAGACGACCCAAAATTAACAAATTTGATAAGGGGTTAGCCTTTGTGAATTTTTTTTTTGGCAAAAATTCAACTGCACACATGGCGATTTTATACTGCCCACGTCTACTCTATAGTTAGTCCGTGATGATTTGACAGTGACAGTTCCCGGTTTGGTTCATAATGAGTAAGAAATCCGTACCCAAAGATCCCGCTTAATTAAATAAACTTTTCCGTAAATCTGTCAAATTTTTGTCCCATTTGACAATGAATTGGTTATTGCAATGGGAGAACTCTATTTTTAAAAAATTTTTTAAAAATTTTTGATTTTGAGACGGGCCCAAAATTAACAAATTTTTATAAGGGGTAGCCTTTGTGAATTTTTTGCAAAAAATTCAACTGCACACAGGGGATTTTCTTCTCCCCGTGTAATCTTAAAATTTGTTGTATGATTGACAGTGACGTTCCCGGTTTTTTTCCCTAAATGAGTAAGAAAAGTACCCAAATTCCCGCTTAAAGTTTTTAAAATTCCCTAAATCTGTCAAATTTCTGTCCGATTTGGGCAAAGATTGGTTATTTTTAAATGGGGAAACTCTATTGTTAATAATTTTAAATAATAATTTTATTTTGAGACGGACCCAAAATTAACAAAAATTTGTTTAAAGGGGGTTTGCCTTTTTGAATTTTTGGCAAAAATTCAACTGCACAAAAAGGGCGATTTTTCTACGCCTCGTCTTTGTTAGTTTTTCTGATAATTGACTGTGACAGTTCCCCTTTGGTTTAAAAAATAAGAAAACCGTACCCAAAAATCCCCCTCAAGTTAAATAAACTTCCCTAAATCTGTCAATTTTGTCCGATTTGACACTGAATTTGGGTTTTTTGACATTGAGAGAACTCCCTTGTTAATAATTTTGGGAGAATAAATTTTAATTTGAGACGGACCCAAAAATTAAAAAATTTGTTAAGGGGTTAGCCTTTGTGAATTTTTTTGGGGAAAAATTCAAATCACAACAGGGCGATTCTACTACTGCAACCCTGTCCTATAGTTAGTCTGATTTGACAGTGACGTTCCGGTTTTTTTTCATAAAAAAGTAAGAAAACCGTACCCAAAGATCCCCCTCAAAGTTAAAAAACTTCCGTAAATCTGTAATTTTGTCCGATTTGACAAGAATTGGTTTTTTGACAATGGAGAACTCTATTGTTAATAAAATTTTTAAAAAATTTTTTTGATTTTGAGACGGCCCAAAATTAAAAAATTTTATAAGGGGTTTGCCTTTGTGAATTTTTGGCGTAATTTTAAATGCAAAACAGGGCGATTCTACAAAATGCCACGTGTCTCTATATTATTGTGATGATTTACATGACAGTTCCCGGTTTGGGTTTATAAATAAATAAGAAAACCGTACCCAAAGTCCCGCTTAAAGTAAAAAAAACTTCCGAAAACTGTCAATTTTTGTCTGATTTGACAGTAAATTGGTTTTTGACAATGGGAGAACTTTTTTTTTAAAAATTTTAAATAATATATTGATTTTTAGACGGACCCAAATTAACAAATTGTTTTGGGGTTAGCCCTTTTTGAATATTTTTGGGAAAAAAATTTAAATGCCCAAAAGGGCGATTCTACTACTGCCTAGTCTACTTATAGTTAGCGTGATAATTGACAGTGACAGTTTTCCCGGGTTTTTTTCATAAATAAGTAAGAAATCCATACCCAAAAAATCCGCTCAAAGTTAAAAAAAATTCCCCTAAAACTGTCAAATTTTTGTCCCATTTTTCAAAGAATTGTTTTTGACAATGAGAGAACTCCCTTTTTTAAAAATTTTTTTAGAAAATATTTATTTGAGACGGACCCAAAACTAACAAATTTGTTTAAGGGGTTAGCCCTTTTTGAATTTTTTGGGAAAAATTCACTGCACAACAGGGCGTTTTTACTCTTTCACACGTGTACTCTATAGTTTTGTCGTGTGATTGACAGTGACAGTTTTCCCCGGGTTTGGTTTATAAATAAAATAAAAATCCGTACCCAAAAACCCCCCAAGTTAAATAAACTTCCGAAATCTGTCAATTTCTGTCCGTTTTTTACAAAGAATTGGTTATTTTACAATAAAAACTCCCCGGGTTTAAAAATTTTGTAGAAAATATTGATTTTGAGCGGACCCAAAAATTAACAAATTTTTTAAGGGGGTTTGCCTTTGTGAATTTTTTGGCGAAAAAATTCAACTGCCAAACAGGGCGATTCTCTACTGCACCGTGACCCTTTGTTTGTCGTGATGATTTTACAGTGACAGTTCCCCGGTTTGGTTTATAAAAATTTAAAAAATCCGTACCCCAAAGCCGCTTAAAGTAAAAAAAAACTTCCTAAAACTGTCAATTTCTGTCTGATTTGACAGTAAAATTTGGGTTTTTTGACAATGGGGGAACTCTATTTTTAATAATTTTAAATAATATATTGATTTTGAGAGGACCCAAAAATTAACAAATTTTTAGGGGGAATATGTGAATGTAAAATTTTGGCAAAAAAATTTAACTGCACAAAAAGGGGGATTCTACTACTGCCCACGTCTACTGTATGTTAGTCGGATAAATTTCTGCGAATTCCCCGGGTTTTGGGTTTATAAAATAAGAAAAATTTCCCTACCTAAAGATCCCCTCAAAGTAAAAAAACTTTCCCTAAAACTGTCCATTTCTGTCCGATTTGACACTGAATGGTTATTTAAAAAATGAAGAACTCCCTTGTTAATAATTTTAGAATATATTATTTTTTAGACGGCCCAAAATTAACAAATTTGTTAAAGGGGTTAGCCTTTGTGAATTTTTGCGAAAAAAATTTAAATGCCAAAGGGGGGATTCTATACTGCACTCGGGTTCTCTATAGTTTTGTCGTGATGATTGACAGTGACATTCCCCGGTTTGTTTTATAAAAAGTAGAAATCCCTCCAAGATCCCCCTCAAAGTTTAAAAAAACTTCCCTAATCGTCAATTTCTGTCCGATTTTTACAATGAATTTGGTTATTTGACAATGGGAACTTATTGTTTAAAAATTTTAAAAAAATTATTTATTTTGAACGGACCCAAAATTAACAAATTTGATAAGGGTTGCCCTTTGTGAATTTTTTGGCGATAAATTCAACTGCACAACAGGGGGTTTTACAATGCCCACGTGTACTCTGTAGTTTGGTGATGATTTACAGTGACAGTTTCCCCGGTTTTGGTTTATAAAAAAAGTAAGAATCCGTACCCAAATCCGCTTAAATAAATAAAAATTCCCTAAATCTTCAATTTCTGTTGATTTTCAGTAAATTGGGGTTTTTTGACAATGGGAGAATCTATTGAAATAATTTTAAAAAATATATTTATTTTTAGACGAAAACCCAAAATTAAAAATTTTTTTAAGGGTTAGCTTTGTGAAAATTTTTTGGGAAAAAAATTTACTGCACAACAGGGCGTTTTACTACTGCCTACGTTACTTATGTTTTTGTCGTGATAATTTCATGACGTTCCCGGGTTTTTTTCATAAATAAGTAAAAAATCCGTACCCAAAAAATCCCCCTCAAATTTTAAATAAACTTCCGTAAATCTGTCAAATTTTTGTGCGATTTGACAAAGAATTGGTTTTTTTGACAATGAAGAACTCCCTTGTTAATAATTTTTTAGAATATATTGATTTTGAGACGGACCCAAAATTAAAAAAATTTTTTAAGGGGTTTTGCCTTTTGAATTTTTTGGGCGAAAAATTTAACTGCACAACAGGGATTCTACACGCACACTGTATCTAAGTTTGTCGTGATGTTTACAGTGACGTTTTCGGTTTGGTTTATAAAAAGTAAGAAATCCGTACCCAAAGATCCCCCTCAAAGTTAAATAAAATTCCCTAAATCTTCAATTTCTGTCCGATTTGACAAAGAATTGGTTATTTACAAAAAGAGAACTCCCCTTTTAAATAAATTTTTTAGAAAATATTGATTTTTAAGACGGCCTAAAATTAACAATTTTTTTAAGGGGGTTGCCTTTTTGGGAATTTTTTTGGGGAAAAAATTTAACTGCACAAAAGGGCGTTCTATACTGCAACGTGTATCTATGTTATCGTGATGTTGACAGTGACAGTTCCCGGGTTTTGGGTTTATAAAAAAGTAAAAAATCGGTACCCCAAAAATCCCGCTGAAGTAAAAAAAACTTCCGTAAATCTGTCAATTTTTGTCTGATTTGACAGTAAATTGGTTTTTTGACAATGGGAGAAATCTTTGTTAATAATTTTAAAGAATATATTTGATTTTGAGACGGACCCAAAATTAACAATTTGTTAAGGGGTTAGCCTTTGTGAATTTTTTTGGGGAAAAATTCAACTGCACAACAGGGCGATTCCTACTACTGCCCACGTTTACTTCTATAGTTAGTTGTGATGATGACAGTGACAGTTCCGCCGGTTTGGTTCATAAATAGTAAGAATCCGTACCCACATATTCCTCTTCAAATTTAAATAAACTTCAGTAAATCTGTTCCACTTCTGTACCGATTTGACAATGAATTGTATTTTGACACTAGGTAACTTTATTGTTAATATTTTTAGAATTAATTGATTTTGGACGGACCCAAAATTAACAAATTTTGATAAGGGGTTAGAGCCTTTGTGAATTTTTTGGCAAAAAATTCACAACTGCACAACAGGGCGTTCTTACTACTGCCCACGTGTACTCTATAGTTTATTGTGATGGATTGACGTGACAGTTCCCGTTTTGGTTTACTAAATAAAGTAAGAAATCCGTACCCAAAGATCGCTTAAAGTAAAATAACCTTCCTAAATCTGTCAATTTCTTGTCTGATTTGACAGTAATTGGTTATTTTGACATGGGAGAACTCTATTGTTAATAATTTTAAAGAATATATTGATTTTGAGACGGACCCAAAAATAACAAATTTTGTTAATAGGTGAGCGGTTGTGAATTTCTGGGAAAAATTCAACTTGCCACCACAGGGCGATTCTACTACTGCCCATGTGTTACTCTAGAGTTATTGTGATGATTGACAGTGACGTTCCCGGTTTGGTTCATAAATTGAGTAAGAAATCCGTACCCAAAAAATTCCCGCTTAAAGTTATTTAAACTTCCGTAAATCTGTCAATTTCTGTCCGATTTGACAATGAATTGGTATTTTGACAATGGGAGAACTCCTATTGTTAATAATTTTTAAATAATATACCGATTTTGAGACGGACCCAAAATTAACAATTTGTTAAGTTGGGGGGTTATCCTTTTGTGAATTTTTTTGGCGAAAATCTTTCAACTGCAACACAGGGGATTCCCTACTGCACTCGTTACTCTATAGTTTAGTCCGTGATGATTGACAGTGCCAGTTCCCGGTTTGTTCATAAATAAGTAAGAATCCGTACCAAAAGATCCCGCTCAAAGTAAATAAACTTCCTAAATCTGTCAATTTTCTGTCGTTTGACAATGAATTGGTTTTTGACATGGATAACTCTATTGTTAAGAATTTTAAAGAAATTATTGATTTTTTGAGACGGACCCAAATTAACAAAATTTGATAAGGGGTTGTTAGCCTTTGTGAATTTTTTGGCGATAAATTCCAACTGCACAACAGGGGCGATTCTACAACTGCCCACCGTGTACCTCTGTAGTTATTTTATGATTGCAGTGACAGTTCCCTGGGTTTGGTTCATAAATAAAGTAAGAAATCCGTACCCACAGTAATCCCGCTTAAGTAAATAAACGTCCGTAAATCTGTCATTTTCTGTCTGATTTGACAGTAAATTGTTATTTGACACTGGGAGAACTCTATTTAATAATTTTAAATAATATATTGATTTTGAGACGGACCCAAAATTACAATTGTTAGGGGTTAGCTTTGGTGATATTTTTGGCAAAAATTCAACTGCACAACAAGGGCGATTCTACTACTTCCTAACGTCCTACTGTAATAGTTATTTCCCGTGATTAATTGACAGTGACAGTTCCCGGTTTGTTCATAATAAGTAAGAAATCCGTACCCAAAGATCCCGCTCAAAGTTAAATAAACTTCCGTAAATCCTTGTCAATTTCTGTTGCGATTTGACAATGAATTGGTTATTTGACATGATAGAACTCCCTTGTTAATAATTTTGTAGGATATATTGATTTGGACGGACCCAAAATTAACAAATTTGTTAAGGGGTTAGCCTTTTGTGAATTTTTTGGCGAAAAATTCACTTCACAACAGGGCGAATCTACTACTGCCCCGTGTACTCTTATAGTTAGTCGTGATGATTGACAGTGACAGTTCTCGGTTTTGGTTCATAAATAAGTAATAAATCCGTACCCACAGAATCCCGCTCAAAGTTAAATAAACTTCCGTAAATCTTCAATTCTGTCCGATTTGGACAATGAATTGGTTATTTGACACTAAGAGAACTCCTTGTAATAATTTTTGTTAGATATATTGATTTTAAGACGACCCAAATTAACAAATTTGTTAAGGGGGTTAAGCTTTGTGAATTTTTTTGGCGAAAAATTCAACTGCACACCAGGGCGAATTCTACTACTGCACACGTGTACTCTATGTTAGTCGTGATGATTGACAGTGGACAGTTCCCGGTTTGGTTCATAAATAAGTCAGAAATCGGTACCAAGATCCCGCTTGAAGTAAAATAAACTTCCGTAATCTGTCAATTTTCTGTCTGATTCGACAGTAACTTGGGTTATTTTGACAAGGGAGAACTCTATTGTTAATATTTTAAAGACTATATTGATTTTGAGACGGGACCTACAATTACAAATTTGTTAAGGGTTAGCCTTGTTGAATTTTTGGGGAAAAATTCAACTGCACAACAGGGCGATTCTACTACTGCCCACGTGTACTCTAATATTGTTGTGATGATTGACAGTGCAGTTTCCCGGTTTGGTTCATAAATAAGTTAAGAAACCCGTACCAAATTTCCTCTCAAATTTAATAAACTTCCGTAATCGTCAATTTCTGTCTCATTTGACAATGATTTGGTTATTTACAATAGGAGAACTTTATTGTTTATATAATTTTTAAGAATTAATTGATTTTGAGACGGACCCAAAATTAACAGATTGTATAAAGGGGTTTAGCCTTTGTGAACTTTTTTGGCAAAAATCACTCACAACAGGGCGATTCTACTACTGCCCACGTGTACTCTATAGTTAGTTGTGATGATTGACAGTGACAGTTCCCGTTTGGTTCATAATGAGTAGAATCCGTACCACCAAAGTTCCCGCTTAAAGTTATTTAAACCCGTAAATCTGTTCAATTTTGTCCGATTTGACAATGAATTGGTTATTTTGACAATGGGTGAACTCTAATTGTTAATAATTTTAAATAGTATATTGATTTTAGACGGACCCAAAATTACAAATTGTTAAGGGGTTAGCCTTTGTGAATATTTTGGCAACAAATTCAACTGCACAACAGGCGATTCTACTACTGCCTACGTCTACTTGTAAAATTAGTCGTGATAATTGACTGTGACAGTTCCCGTTTTGGTTCATAAATAAGTAAGAAATCCGTACCCAAGATCCCGCTCAAAGTTAAATAACTTCCGTAAATCTGTCAATTTCTGTTCCAATTTGACACTGAATTTGGTTTATTGACAATGAGAGAACTCCTTGTTAATAATTTTGTAGAATATATTGATTTTTTGAGACGACCCCAAAATTAACAAATTTTGTTAAGGGTTAGCCGTTGTGATATTGGCGAAAAATTCACTCCACCCAGGGCGATTCTACTACTGCCTCGTGTAACTCTATAGTTGTCGGAGGATTGACAGTGACAGTTCCCGGTTTGGTTCTAAATAGGTAAGAAAATCCGTAACCCAAGATTCCCGCTCAAAGTTAAATAACTTCCGTAATCTGTTCAATTTCTGTCGATTGACCACTGAATTGGTTTATTTGACCAATGGAGAACTCTATTGTTAATAATTTTAAAGAATTTATTGATTTTGAGACGGACACACAAAATTAACAAATTTTGATAAGGGGTTAGCCTTTGTGGCATTTTTTGCAATAAATTCAACTGCACACAGGGCGGATTCTACACTGCCCCGTGTACTCTATAGTAGTTGTGATGATTGACAGGTGACAGTTCCCCGGTTTGGTTTCATAAATAAGTAAGAAACCGTACCCAACTCATTCCCGCTTAAAGTAAAATAAACTTCCGTAAATCTGTCAATTTCTGTCCTATTTGACAGTAAATTGGTTATTTGACAATGGGAGAACTCTATTGTTAATAATTTTAAATCATCTATGATTTTGAGACGGACCCAAATTAGAAACAAATTTGTTAAGGGGTTAGCCTTTGTGAGAATTTTTGGCGAAAAATTCAACCTGCACAACAGGGCGATTTCTTACTACTGCACACGTGTACGCCTATAGTTAGTCGTGATGAGTGACAGTGACCATTCCCGGTTGGTTCATTAATAAGTAAGAATCCGTACCCCAAAGATCCCCGGGGGCCCCCCCCCCTCAAATTAAATAAACTTCCGTAAATCGTCATTTCTGTCCGATTTGGACAATGAATTGGTTATTTGACAATAAGAGAACTCCCTTTTAATAATTTTGTAGAATATATTGAGTTTTGCGACGGACCCAAATTAACAAATTTGTTAAGGGGTTAGCCGTTGTGAATTTTTTGGCGCAAAATTCAACTGCACAACAGGGCGATTCTACTACTGCACACGTTGTACTCTATAGTTAAGTCGTGATGATTGACCAGTGACAGTTCCCGGTTTGGTTTATAAATAAGTAAGAAATCCGTACCCAAAGATCCCGCTTAAAAGTAAAATACTTCCGTACATCTGTCAATTTCTGTCTGATTGAAGTACAAATTGGTTTATTTGACAATGGGAGAACTCTATTGTTAATAATTTTTTTAAAGAATATATTGATTTTGGACCGGCCCAAAATTAAACAAATTTTGTTAATGGGTTAGTCCTTTGTGAATTTTCTGGAAAACATACAACTGCACCCAACAGGGCGATATACTACTGGCCCATGTGTGCTCTATAGTTAGTTGTTATGATTGACAGTGACAGTTCCCGGTTTGGTTCATAAATAAGTACGAAATCCGTACCCAAATATTCCTCTCAAATTTAAATAAACGTCCGCAATCTGTCAATTTCTGTCCGATTTGAAATGAATTGGTTATTTGACAATGGAGAACTCTAGTGTTAATAATGTAAAAGAATTTATTGCATTTTTGGAGACGACCCAAATAACAAATTTTTGATAAGGGGTTAGCCCTTTGTGAATTTTTTGTGCAAAAAATTAACTGCACAAACAGGGCGTTCTACTACTGCCCACGTCCCTACTCTATAGTTTAGTCCCGTGATGATTTGAACAGTGAACAGTTCCCGGTTTGGTTCATAAATGAGTAAGAAATCCGTACCCAAAGATCCCGCTTGAAAGTTTAAATAAACTTCCATAAATCTGTCAATTTCTGTCCGATTTTGACAATGAATTGGTTATTTGACAATGGGAGAACACTATTGTTAATAATTTTAAGAATTTATTGATTTGAGATGGACCCAAAATTAAACAATTATGATAAGGGGTTTTAGCCTTTGTGAATTTTTGGCAAACATCAACTGCACACAGGGCGATTCCTACTACTGCCCACAGTCTACTCTATAGTTTAGTCGTGATGATTGACAGTGACAGTTCCCGTTTGGTTCATAAATGAGTAGAAAATCCGTACCCAAAGACCCCGCTTAAAATTAAAAAATTCCCGTAATCCTATCAATTTCTGTCCGATTTGACATGAATTGGTTATTCGACAATGGGAGACAACTCTATGTTAATAATTTTTTAAGAATTTTATTGATTTTGAAACGGACCCAAAATTAACAAATTTGATAAGGGGTTAGCCTTTGTTGAATTTTTTTGCAAAATTCAACTGCACAACAGGGCTTTTCTACTTCTGCCACGTGTACTCTATAGTTAGTTTGTGATGGATTGACAGTGGACCGTTCCCGGTTTTGGTTCATAAATGATAAGAAATCCGTACCCAAAGTTCCGCTTAAAGTTTATTTAAACTTCGTACTCTGTCAATTTCTGTCCGATTTTGACAATGAATTGGTTATTTTGACAATAAGGGAGAACCTCCTATTTGTTAAGAATTTTAAATAATATATTGCTTTGAGACGACCCCAAAATTAACAATTTGTTAAGGGGGTTGCCTTTGGAATAATTTTGGCAAAAAATTCAACTGCACAACAGGGCGATTCCCTACTACTGCTACGTCCTACTGTATAGTTAATTCGTGATAATTGACTGTGACGTTCCCGGTTTGGTTCATAAATAAGTAAGAAATCGTGCCCAAAGATCCCGCCTCAAAGTTAAATAAACTTCCGTAAATCTGTCAGTTTTTATTTCTGTCCGATTTGACACTGGAATTGGTTATTAACAATGAGAGAACTCCCTTGTTAATAATTTTGTAGAAATATTGTTTGAGATCGGACCCAAAATTAACAAATTTTTAAGGGGGTTTAGCCTTTGTGAATTTTTTGGCGAAAATTCAACTGCACAACAGGGCGATTCTAGCGACTGCACTCGTGTACTCTACTAGTTATCGTGATGATTGACAGTGACAGTTTCCCGTGTTGTTTCATAAATAAGTTAAGAATCCGTACCCAAAGATCCCGCTCAAAGTTAAATAAACTTCCGTAAATCTGTCAATTTTCTGTCCGAGTTTTTTTTTTTTGTTTGACAATGGGGGGAATTGTTATTTTGACAATGGGAGATCCTCTATTGTTTTATAATTTTTAAAGAATTTATTGATTTTGAGACGACCCCAATTAACAAATTTGATAAGGGGTTAGCCTTTTGTGAATTTTTTTGGCATAAATTCAACTGCACAACAGGCGATTCTACACTGCCCCGTGTACTCTATAGTTAGTTTGTGATGATTGAAGTGACAGTTCCCGATTTGGTTTCATAAATAAGTAGAATCCGTACCCAAAGATCCCGCTTAAAGTTAATACTTCCGTAATCCTGTCAATTTTCTGTCCGATTTTGGACATGAATGGTTATTTGACAATAAAGAACTCCCTTGTTAATATTTTGTAGATTATATTGATTTTGAGGACGGACCAAAAATTAACAAATTTGTTAGGGGTTTAGCCTTTGTGAATTTTTTTTGGCGAAAATTCAACTGCACAACAGGGCGATTTAATACTGCACACGTGGGTACTCTATAGTTAGTCGTGATGATTACAGTGACAGTTCCCGGTTTTTGGTTCAATAAATAAGTAAGAATCCGTACCCAAAGATCCCGCTCAAAGTTAAATAAACTTTCCGTAAATCTGTCAATTTCTGTCCGATTTGGACAATGGAATTTGGTTATTTGGACAATAAGTAGAACTCCCTTGTAAATACTTTTGTAGAATTATTGATTTTGAGACGGACCCCAAATTAACCAAATTTGTTAGGGGTTAGCCTTGTGAATTTTTTGGCGAAAATTCAACTGCATCACAGGCCGATTCTACTACTGCACACGTGTACTCTATAGTTAGTCGTGATGATTGACAGTGACAGTTTCCCGGTTTTGGTTCATAATAAGTAAAAATCTGGTACCCAAAGATCCGCTTAAAATTAAATAACGTTCCGTAAATCTGTCATTTCTGTCTGATTTTGACAGTTAAATTGGTTATTTGACATGGGAGAACTCTATTGTTAATAATTTTAAAAGAATATTTGATTTTGAGACGACCGCAAAATTAACAAATTTTTTTTTTGTTAAAGGGGTTAGCCTTTGTGAATTGTTTTTGGAAAAATTTCAACTGCACAACAGGGCGATTCTACTCCTAGCCCTCGTGTACTCTATGTTAGTCCGTGATGATTGACATGACAGTTCCGGTTTGGTTCATAATTAGTAATAATCCGTACCCAAAGATCCCGCTCAAGTTAAATAAACTTCCGTAATCAGTCAATTTCTGTCCGATTGACAATGAATTGGTTATTTGACAATGGGTAGGGGAAAAAAAACTCTATGTTAATACATTTTAAAGGAGTATTGATTTTTGAGACGGAACAAAATTAACAAATTTGATAAGGGGTTTAGCCTTTATGAAATATTTTGGCAAAAAATTCAACTGCACAACAGGGCGATTCTACTACTGCCTACGGCTACGTATAGTTAGTCGTGATAATTGACAGTGACAGTTTTCCCGGTTGGTTCATAAATAAGTAAGAATCCCGTACCCAAGAGCCCGCTCAAAGTTAAATAAACGTCCGTAAATCTGTCCAATTTCTGACACACTTGACAATGAATTGGTTATTGGAACAATGAGAGACCTCCCTTGTTAAAAA
>JAMZAV010005544.1:0-22782 GCA_024449915.1 Sweltsa coloradensis
ACTCAGTTAAGTATTGTCACACATTTAATTAAAAAAACGATAATACCAGTTGACCGGTGACATAACTACAGTTTAGTTTGTTCAACATATAAAAGAACACGCGTTACCACTTGATAAAGACCTTGTGACATTTCACTTACCCTCCTTACCTCGGCTAGCTCAACGTCGGCTCGGAGAGTACACGATATGATGTTGATTGAAATTGATGAATTTAAATAAATAAAATGATTGTTGTACTTAGGTTAATTAAAATTAGTGATTGTTGTAGAGCTGGGATCTAGGTGATTAAAAAGATAAAGATTACTTACAAAATAGTTAGATTATATTGAAATTAAACAAACAAATAAAAATGACAATTAAAATACAGAAATACAATAAATGAATATGACAGGTACCAGTTAAATATAATCCCTATATGGCCATATAAGAAATTTAAATAACGATACCTGTTTAGAAGTTCTTGAAGTTGAAGTATTGGGGGGGGGGGTGATGTTGTGGGGGGTGAAGTAGATGATCCGGTAGGGGTTGACGACTTCCTCTCGTTCAGATTAGCTGCTCGGCACTTATTACTGGACTTTGGTGTCAGTGGAGGGCAAACTGTTCGTGGAAGGTTGTTACTGTTCAATGGATATAGTTGCAGATAGTCGACGATTGTGAATTGTTGAATCGAGAAATGAATTGACGTCGTTATATAATTGTGATGTGATGTTCGATGAAGCCGGAAAACATTTTAATTGCCCTGCATATTAATAAATTTCGCACTCTCTCCTTTATCTTAAACACACGCCACTCACTTCAATATAGGTTACTTTAAAACTTGTAAAACATTACTGCAACAGAACTCCGTCATGTCCCTGGTACACAACACAACCGTCCTCCCAGAACTTGACCATGTCACACTACCACTCTCCCAGAAGTAGTAGTGACCATGTCACGACTACAACTTAACCAGAAGTAGTGACCAACGTTCGTCCGAAGACGATCATCCTTCTTCCAAGACTTAGCATATTAGCCAATCAGAGTATTGTATAAAAATTACGTCATTCACAGAATTAACCAATTAGCATCTTATAGGGGTGTTTTAGGAACGCCCAAATTTGGCCTTGAGCTCCCCTCGCAAGCTGACTTTAAATAGTTATCTGTATCTGTTTTTATTGAAATTTATAGGCAATTTGAGGAAAATATAGAATAAACATTTTAACATTTCAAAAGCTCGCCGTGGAATAAGGATCGACACTTGATATTTTTTATATCTTAAAAATAGACAAAGTCCAGATCAAGCCTGCACGTTATGAAAGGAACTAAATAAAAAAACACCCTTAAGACGGTGTGAGAACTGAAACTTGGCTTGGAAGACATCAGTCCTTCCAGACCTAGCCTGCCCTTTGGCGACCTTTAGGTTTTGAGTTTACTTGAAAACTGAGATAAATCTGTCCAAGCCTCGTCTGCAGTTCTGTACTATGTAACTAAAATTACTTAAAATTCTAAAGTGCAAGATTGTATTGTTAAAAATGGGTATACATACTTGAATCACTTGATTGATGTGGTTGTGGTTCTTCGTGGTCAGTGTCTGAGGATGGTGGTTGTGTGATGTGGACGGTTGATGTAGGGGGAACCCCTGCCCTCCTCATATGCTTGTGGTTGGTTCTGACCAGCACAGGCCTGTCCACCCCTTGACCCCCCGCGTCATCCTTGACGTCCCTCCCTTCGTCTCGATTAGGCAAGTTGCATAAATATGAGACGTAAAGCAATATCCAATAAACCTGACGTTCGTTCCTGTGCAGACTCGTCAGACCCAGCTCGGGCCAGGCTATCGTTGATGCATTGTTTCGGATGTCTCGCGGAGCCCTGCTCGGGCCACTCTCGTGAATTAATTAATTATTAATTGTGAAACTCTTAGCTCGTATTGTCAAAACAATACTACCCAGAACTCACCACGTGGAGGTGGTTGCACTTCGAGTTCGTCCCACACCCTACCAAACCAACCATCCATGGGTGTGCCATTATGCAAAATCTTGCAAATGCATTCCTTGAATAAAGATTCGATCTCATTTATCTATCTATCTCGATATCTCATCTCATCATCTCTTTCTCCGTTGTGTCCAAAGAGCCTTTAGTGTGGCATACGTGTGCCCGTTGACTCTAATTCCTTTGTATACGCCGTTCATCTCTATTCTTTTGTTGAATAATCCGACGGTCACTGGAAATTCGTCCTCGTGGGCGAACACACTCTCCGACATATGCGTTACCAGGTTCATGTAGTCCATAGCTGTAAAAAATACAAACAAAGACGTCGATAAAAAATTGGCGTACAAAAACCAAGCAATTGAGTTTCTATTTTTAAAAAACCACTCACCGTTCTGTTGCTGGCTCGTGACGACGGGGCTGGGTCTTCAAATTCCAACTCGACACCTTCTCGCGGTTTGGCCCGTAAATAGGGGAGTTTCACTCCCTGAAACTAATGGCGAGCTCTGGGTCGTCGTCGGGGAACCCCTTCCCTTTGACTACCTCCCCGACGGCGACGACAAAGACAACACGGACGGTGACACAGACGGAGACGACCACGACGTGGGGGAACCCCTGCCCTCCCCATATGCTTGTGGCTGGTTCTGACCAGCACAGGCCTGTCCACCCCTTGTCCCCCCGCGTCATCCCTTACGTCCCTCCCTTCGTCTCGATTAGCCAAGTTGCATAAATATGAGACGTAAAGCAATATCCAATCCAAATCTTGGCCTTGCCCGACCAGATGCCCCTCAGCGTCCGCCTCATTGCGCTGGTTACGTTGACTGCGTCGTAACCGCCAACGTCGCGAAGCTGCCGGTTCATTTCGGCCTCGTCGACGGGGAAGTCTTCGGGGAATAGGTCTCACACGTTTGTCTTGAGTAGCTCGAGCTGCTCCGTTGCTGCACAGACGAAAAATAGGTGCGTATAACTATTAAGCCCCTGTCAAGACGTGATGGTGAATTCATCGTAACGACGTAATTGAACCGTACTAACCGAAGATAACGTTGTTCACGGCATCCGCGTTGGACTCCACGGTCAGCTCGCTCGGCGTGATGTAGTGACGTCTGGCCGTGTCGAACGAGTGACCGATGGAGTCCGCCACGTTCAGTCTCTCCTCCCTCGACGAGACCTCCGCCGCCGAGGAGGAGAGCCCCTTGCGGGCATCTGTGCAACTCAGTTTTTCTCCTATGTACTGGTAGGTGATGCGCGAGATGTCCTGGTTAACCCGCGGAGCCTTCGTTCCAGTCTCGTCCACCAGGAACGGCTGGTCGTTCGCGGGCTCCCCGAACATCTTGCACCTCAACCTGTTGTATCTGAAACCAAGAGAGATATAGACATGTAATAGAAAATTAGCACCTTCCGCATCCTCGAAAAGCCACTCTCCGCGAAGGAAGGTTACTTGCCCAAGTTTATACAGAACTTTCTTCGTGATAGAACATTTAGAGTACGGATAAATAATATTTTATCAGACCCATATGAACTGCAAACGGGAGTTCCTCAAGGATCTGTCCTTTCGGTTCCCCTGTTTGCAGTCGCAATTAACAGTGTCACCTCGTGCATACCTAAGTCCATCATGTCCTACTTATTCGTCGACGACTTGGGGATTTTCTATAGGTCGGTCAACATTTCCGTTGCCGAACGACATCTACAGATTGCATTGAACAACATCGGTGATTGGGCCCGAGCACGTGGCACAAAATTTTCTGCCGATAAAACACAATGCATTCACTTTTGTCGCAGTCGGAATATGCACGTAGATCCACGTCTTACCCTTAACGGTGTGCAACTTGAATTTAAACCACACGTTCGCGTTCTTGGCTTGGAGTTTGATACTAAACTAAATTGGAGATACCACGTCACAAAATTGCGCAGACGATGTATGTTGAAATTAAATATCCTTAAAGTTCTTAATAACACTTCATGGGGTGCCGACAGGACATGTCTTTTGCAAATATATGGCTCACTGGTTAGGTCCGTAATGGACTATGCCTGTTGGGTCTACTCGTCGGCCCGTGATTCCATCTTGAAACTTCTCGATACTGTCCACCACTGTGGTCTCCGGCTGGCGCTGGGTGCATTTCGGACGAGCCCCGTCCTCAGCCTGTATGCTGAGGCAGGAATGACCTCCCTCGCAGAAAGACGGAACTACTTGTTGGGCAGATATAGATAGATAGATAGATATTTTTATTCACTTAGACTAGTACAGTGTACAGCATAACTCTTTGCAGAGAAAGTGAATAGTCTATAATTAATAATTAATAATAACGTGATAGTAATTATAATGATATACACAGTGTTAGAAGAAAGAATAGTTGAATATAAAGCATAAATGATAATTAATATGGATATTGATATTGATATGTATGATGATTGATAATATTGATATATATATATATGATGATTCATTAATTGATTAATAATGATAAACACAGTGTTTATGTTAAAGTAGAGTAGATGCAAAACAATAGCATGCGCTACTATAGATTAAGAACTCATATATAATAAAGAAAAGTTGGATATAAAGCAATTTTTGATGTGATATTGTGATAATAATTGCTGATGGCACAGAAAACAGCAATGATGTACAGGAGAATGTGTCTAGTATATATATGATGATTGATTGATTAGTGTTTATGGTAAAGTAGAGTAGATGCAAAATATGCCCTACTAGATTAAGAATTCATATAGAATAAAGAAAAATTGGATATAAAGCAATAATTGATATGATATTGTGATAAGAATTGCTAATGGCACAGAAAACAGCAATGATGTACAGTAGAATGTGTCTATAATATATAATTGATATATATATATATATATTTATATATATGTGTGTGATGATTGATTGATTAGTGTTTATGTTAAAGTAAAGTAGATGCAAAATAATAGAATGCCCTACTAGATTAAGAATTCATATAGAATAAAGAAAAGTTGGATATAAAGCAAAATTGATGTGATATTGTGATGAGAATAGCTGATGGCACAGAAAACAGCAATTGGAGGATGTACAGCAGAATGTGTCTTATATACCTGCACAATCCAAGGAAGCGTGTAAGCACATATTATATAGGCCTATAGAAGTTTGTTACATCATTTCGGCTAAGGGAACATTTGAAAATTTTAAATTACAGTGCTTGTTTGTGGTTATACTCTAGATAATTTGTAAATAATATAATGAAAAAATGAATTAACTGCAAATATTTACATGGAGAGGTAGTCATTGATGGAGTAAAAGCTGTTTGCTGTAAGATATGATTTCAACTTATGTTTAAAGGAAGACAGGGTGGGAGAGGTTTTGATGTGGTCAGGGAGCTTATTGTAGAGGGTGGAAGATAGATATTCAGGGCCTTGTGCAAAGAGGCGCAGATTGTGTACGTATTGAAGATCCGGGCAATGCGTAACCACCCATCTCACGACGCTCTTTTTGATGAGAGATTTGTCCGTCACTTCGATACCAAACCTTTGGCGACCCTTCAAGTCGGATTACGTTGTAGACATCTTTATAGAATTTTAAATTTTGATGTACCCAATCTATTGAGTTTCGTTTTGAGCCGAAACCCTCCATGGCTACTTCCGTAACCTGAAATTTGTTTTGACCTTTGCCGATATAATAAGTCCACAACATCAGATGTAATTTTCCAACGTAGTTTTCAAGCTATTTGTCACGAATACCGTACCTTTAAATTCATTTTCACTGATGGATCTAAAACCGGCTCGAAGGTTGGTTGCGCTTACTATTGTGGCGGCAGTAGTGTTAGTTTCAGACTTTATGACATGTGTTCTGTTTTCACTGCTGAAATGTATGCCATACGAGAAGCTTGGAGATATATTATGAAACAGAGATGTGGAAGCTTCATGGTATGTTCAGATAGTTTAAGTGCACTTCAGGCACTCCACGTCATGTTCTCTACTCACCATTTAGTAATTGACATTCAGTTCTTCATGAAGAAACTTCATGCGAGAGGCTACAAAATCATGTTCTGCTGGGTCCCTGGTCATGTAGGTATCTCTGGCAACGAGGAGGCTGACTTGGCAGCCAGGGCTGCAACGCAAAAAGCTTCTACTGATTTTGACCTCGCACCTGTTCCTGATGTCCACAGTGGGTTCAAGAACCATATGTTGAAATTAGGTCAGGATTGTTGGAATGCTTTGCAGAATAATAAGCTGCGTCGTGTGATGCCCTGTCTTTCACTGAAGGTGCGACCCCCTTCTTCCATACTTTCTCGTCGTGAGGAGGTTGTATTGGCGCGAGTACGAATAGGGCACACCCACCTCACCCATGCCTATCTTTTTACCAGAGATAAGATGGCTCCGATTTGCGACACGTGTGATGTGTTGCTATCCGTTCATCATTTGTTGACTGACTGCTCTAAGTATGATTGTTTGAGACTCCAATTAAATTTAAATCTATCATATGAAGAACTTTTGTCTTATGAAAACAGTGAAAAACTTATCAGATTTCTAAACCTTGGAAATCTGATCGACAAACTATGACAGTTCATATAAAAATAAAAATAAAAAAATCCATGAAGCATGTTGACTTGCTATTCATTATGACGACGTTGGCAACGTTTTCCTGATAATGATTATGATTATGATTTGGTAATTTGGCATTTTCTACATATGACAACTTTAGCATGTATACTTTTTCCCGATTTGGCTGTCTACAAATATATCGACCTTGGCAATTCTTTTCATGACAATGATTTGAAAACACATTAAACCTTATTAACCGTATCTTACATTCAAACATAGTTAACTAAATATCTTGGAGGCGCAAATAATCTTTGCCGTTGAAGCGCCCTAAAACTACTAATACAAATACTAATACCAATGCTGTTGAAAAACAATAACGTACTTTATACGTATGTCTACGTTATGGTTACACTTCAACACAAATCCACGTTTTTATGTGTTGTTATCATATCACACAGATTAGCAGAGTTGACAAATTGTGTCTAGCACCAATGCTGTTGAAAAACAACAAGGTTCTTTACACATATGTCTACGTTATGGTTACACTTCAACACAAATCCACGTTTTTATGTGTTGTTATCATATCACACAGATTAGCAGAGTTGACAAATTATGTCTAGCACCAATGCTGTTGAAAAACAACAAGGTTCTTTACACATATGTCTACGTTATGGTTACACTTCAACACAAATCCACGTTTTTATGTGTTGTTATCTTATCACACAGACTGTCCTCAGGAGTTGTGTGCATTCCTGCATGGCCTACACGAGGTGTGGTGCACACTGCACTGTCCTCAGGAGTTGTGGTGCATTCTGCATGGCCTACACGAGGTGTGGTGCACACTGCTCTGTCCTCAGGAGTTGTAGTGCATTCTGTTTGGCCTACACCAGGTGTGGTGCACACCTGCATCTCCTCAGGAGGTTGTGGTCCACACTGCCCTGTCCTCAGGGTTGGTGACATTCTGCAAGTCATCACGAGTTGGTCAATGCCTTACCCCCGGGGTTTTGGTGCACACTGCCACTACCTCAGGAGTTGGGTATTCTGAAGCATCCAGGAGGTGTGGGTGACTGCACTGCCTCGAGTTGTGTGCATTCTGCATGCCTCCGAGGTTTTAGTGCCATTCTCTGCCTCAGGAGGTGTGGTGCATCACTGGCTGCCTCGAGGTGTGGTGCATTCTGGCTGGCCTAACGAGTGTTTGTGGTTTTCAATTCTGCATGGCCTACACGAGGTGTGGTGCACACTGCTCTTTCCTCAGGAGTTTTGGTGCCTTCTGCATGGCCTACACGAGGTGTGGTGCAATCTACATGGCCTACACGCCTACTGGCCGAGTTGACCATACTTCTCAATTAGTCCTTTTATCAAGCCTAATCTATAGGCTAAGTGGTCTGTTTTGCCATTGTTTGCTTTGTACATCACAAAGCTGTTGTGAATGGAAACATTGAGGAGCCTTTTGAATAGTTTTATGTACCATTTTAGACCTTTTTTCCTCTCCAGTAAGTACCCATGCAACATTTGATCTTTTAGGTCTACTCCCCCCATGTGCATATTATAATCCAACACAATGTTGGGCTTGGTCACTTCCTTATTACGGACTCGTGTAGTCTTCATTTCCGCATCATGACAGGTAGATATCAGTGTCACCACCTTCTTATCCCTCCATTTCATGACTATTATTCCATCGGAATGTTGGGAAATGACCTCTCCTAGCTTCAGCTTTGCCGTTTTTACTTGAGGGTGTACACTTTTACGGTTGATTCTCAAGGTTCCAACGCAGTCGGTTGAATGTTCCAGGAGGGTCTTGCATAGCTCAGGTGAATTGTAATAATTGTCCATCCACAGTGTGTACCCTCTATCCAGCAATGGCTCCATAAGTTTCAACACAACTGCTGAACTTTTAGGAGTGTCAGCATCCGTCAAGTCACTTTCGCACATTGTCCCCTTTCCCGTGTACACAATAAATTTCCAATGGTAGCCTGTGGATGATTCGCATAGCTCAAACGACTTGATGCCAAACTTAGAAGTCTTGAGTGGAATATATTGTCGAAATGAAAGTCTACCTTTCCACAGAGTAAGGGACTCATCGATAGCAATATTCTCGCTAGGCAAATATGTTGTTTGAAATGTGTGATTCAACATTTCAAGAAGATGAAAAATTTTGAATAATTTCTTAGGGCCTAAGAAATCGGGGAGCCTAGAATTATCTACAAAGTGAAGAAATTTAGACAAAAGTTCATATCTGTCTAATAAAATCGTTTCCAGGGAAAAAGGGTTTTTCTAAGAGCCGTTTTTTTTTCAGAAATAGGACCTCACGGTTTTTTTTGGACAATGCGATCAACATAAATGTTGCTAACAGAACATATATTTCCTCTCGAGTAGTTGACATCCACGAATTGACCCTACTTCTTTTCGGAAACAAACAGCCTGCAGTATGAATAAAAGATGTGGCGTACCTGTTGGTTTTTCCGTGACGATATGATTGATAATGTTTGTGATCAAAGACAGTTCGAAAGTCTCTACAATACTTTGAATATTTGCAGGAAAGACTTGTGGCCCACTCGGTCCCATGAACGGAAGTTTTGATCGACAAAGTTATTTCCAACATCTCGCCACTGGAAGATCGACTGTTGTCGTACTCTTGCCCGACCGCCCACTTGTTGCTGTGGCAACTGTCCGTCATCAGAACCACTGTCACTGTCACTTTCAAGGACCACCTGTTGTTGATAATAATCAATGTCATCCCCACTATCATCCCCACTATCATCAAAAGATTCGTTGTTATCTAAAAGATCGGTAATGTCACTATTGTCTAGCTGAAACGCGTGGCTACACGAGGCCGCCATAACAAAACGATCCAACCTCCAAGGATTGCTCCACCTACCGCCTAGCTAGTCGTACTTACATCAAGTGACATGATTGGCTGAAAAAAACAGTTGTATCCAATAGAAAAGTGGCTTATAAAACAGCTTGGTTTCTTGTGAAATATCGTTGCACAAAAGTAGCCATCCAAACGCGCGCAGACAGCAGCACTAATCACGAGACTGCACACGTGCGCTGTGACGGAGCGTTCACATCAGTTAAGTGGGGTGTCACACTGTCCGTTTCTGACGGTCCCGCGAAAGCGGATGCGCTTTTGCGGGATGGTGACAGTACACGGTTTTAAATGCGACGTGTCACACCTGTCCGTTGCTAACGCACTACCGCAACATGCTGCCGCGAAACGGGATGAACGGACAGCGGGATGTGAGCGACAACACACGCAGTTAAGTGCAAGGTGTCACACTGTCCCGTTGAAACGGACCGTTTTCAAGTTTTTTCAATTGTTTTCCACCACCTTTTCCATGAGTAGTCGACTCACCACGTTCACTACTCGAGGAGAACTGACCAGTTTTTGTCCTGCTAAAACGCAATTCACCGGATTGGTGTGACATGGTGAGGCCATCCCGCAAAAGCGCATCCGCTTTCGCGGGACCGTCAGAAACGGATAGTGTGACACCGGCCTTAGAGTTGACATAGCTAATCCTTACCGTTTTGCAATAATCACTCGCGTCTCGTCTGGACTATTTTCCACTACTTTAATTATTTTTAATCGTTCATCTAACGTCCTAACAGTTTTTTTATTAGATGCCATTATACCGCTCGAAGTAGTTTTGATGTAAACGTTCCCTCGACTCGACACGGAATGCGTTGCGTGAGCGTGAGCGAGAGCGATGTGCAAGTTTTAAGAAACCAAGTGTTATGGGCGGCGGGCGGGGCGGGGAGTGGAGTGTTCTTTGTCACGTCGGCTTGTTGAGCATGCCATCAAATTCCAACTCGCAACCTTCTCGTGGTTTGGCCCGTGATTAGGGGAGTTTATCTCCCTGAAACTTATGTGCGAGCTCTGGGTCGTCGTCGGGGAACTTTCCCCTTCCCTTTGACTACCTCCCCGACGGCGACGACAATGACAACACGGACGGATGACACAGACGGAGACGACCACAACGTGGGGGAACCTCTGCCCTCCCCATATGCTTGTGGCTGGTTCTGACCAGCACAGGCCTGTCCACCCCTTGTCCCCCCGCGTCATCCCTTACGTCCCTCCCTTCGTCTCGATTAGCCTAGTTGCACAAATATGAGACGTTAAGCAATATCCTATCCTATCCTATGGTGCTTGGTTAGGGGGGGGGGGGGGGAGGAGGAGGAGGAGGTAAACCGGTATCTCGTAACAGCACAGCAGACAGCTGCAGGTGGCCTAGCGGTTTTTGTTGGGTCCCTGGTCATTCTGGTATTTTAGGAAATGATGCCGCCGACCAAAGTGCCAAAGAAGCTGGTAACAAAACACAATTTGATTGCCATTTAGTTGTAACGCCAGATCTAAAAGCATTCTTCAAACTCAAACTTAAAGGTGGGCTGTCACGGTTGAAGATGATTTTCGACCATGCTCATATTATTTAATTAACTTTGAGTTGTCGTAAGAATGAAGAGAGCGTCGAAAACTAGAATTCAATCGGAGTAGTGGTTCGGAAGTTGGCGGGAGTGTTCTTTTAGAAGTGGTGGGGGTGAAACGTCACCGCTACGAGTCGACTCTTGGATGCGCGCGCAGATCCCTTGCCGGGCAGGTATAAGCGCGTATAACTAGCCGCTGTCGACTCGTGAACATTGTCACAAGAAACTGCTTGGGATTTCATAATCTATTGTAACTTGCATTGATCAATCCTGAGGCATAATGTTGCAATTATCATTGATTTAAAAATGAAATACCACCTAGATTTAAAATATTCTTGAGGTGTACAACAAACAACAACATTTGGGAAAGTAAAAATGTCGCTCACCTCAGTTCCTCACTGTTCAAAGGACACCGCGCAATCAAAAACAATATTATATGCAATGATGTATTGTACTGTTCAAAGAACACCGCGCAATCCAACAATATAATTATTATATACATATAATGTTCAAAGGACACCGCGCACGATGCTATCTTTAGTACTCTTGGAATCTTGAGAATCGGGACAGTTGCATTTCTTCCAATGATGGCCGGGGAATTGGAGAGATGTTCTGAGACACATCCACAAGATAAGGAAGGTCATCAATGGACACATCTATGTCACCTCTGACGAACGCCAATAACACTTGTCCTCACGGATTACACGTTCTACATACTTCTTTGCCAACTTGGACTTAAGCGTTACAGTGCGATGGACATCCCGCCTAACGTTTTTATAATGATTGATGATCGCCAACATGCCGCGGAGTACCATACCATCGTAGAATAAGGCTGATTTCTTTGGCAAGTATTTTAGCCGCTCATTATGAAACAATTTTAGGCTGCTCGTGTGACAACACTGCTTTGTATGCCGCAAGTCCTGAAGGAATGTATTGTCCAGAATGATGTTCGACAAAACTCTAAAATCGTGAGAGTTCTCATCTATCCAGTCGACGTCCCTCTCCCTATCCTCGTCGAAATCGTCATGGGCACACAGTGGAAGTGAGCATTGCCTTCCTATGTATCGTGTGAGAGAACAGATTTGAACTTTTAGACCAAAACAACGTCGTCGCCATTGCAGGACATAGATGACCACCACAAATGGTTGATTAATTATTTGGTTTCCAGTCTTCCAAACCAGGTGATTTCTTCTCGACAGCTTACATATCTTTGGCCATGCTCTTACTCTTCATGTTATACATCAAATCGGCAGGAGAAAAGTGATTGGAACATACCACCGAAGTCACACTTGGCGCAAAACCAAACCAACAGATTTTATTCACCCACGCTTTGTGACGGACTGGAGATCGAACCCTGCTTGGAAACTTGCGAAAACTGATTCGTCTTCCGTCAATTACTTGTCCAGGACTATTTTAACACTTGGAGACTGAACAGCATGGCATGATAAAATTGAAATTATAACAATTTTAACCAAGAAACACTCACTACAAAGACAATAACGCGATTAAATACCCTCCTAGACACATTCACAGCCATAATATTGTGTATAATTTGTGTTTGTGTTTAATTTATTGCGTGTAATATTGTGTGCACAATATTGATGTGTATGTTGTCATAACAACACTAGAAGACCATCTTATGGAGGGTGGACAAAATGAATGACAATGAAGGTAAACGACAAGCCCGCGGAGCGAGACAAGCGCGTAACAGCTCACACTGCACGGGTGGAAGTATGCAAGCTTGGCGCTGGCATACGAGTAGTAGCGGTGACGTCACGAAATCGGCTGCCGAGAGCTAAATCGTCCTAGCTCACTGATGTGAAATCGTAGAGACTTCGCGTTTGCGGCGTTCGACTTTTTGCGTGTATGAGCACATTTCATATTCGTGACAGCCCACCTTTAAAGAAAAGTGGTGCAAAGAATGGCATATCATGCAAAATAATAAGCTTCGTGAAATAAAAGACGATGTAACACCCTGGATCTCTTCAAGGCGCTCTTCTCGACGCGAAGAGGTTGTTCTGACCCGTCTACGCATTGGACACACACACCTCACTCAAGGATACCTTCTAAGAGGCGAAGATCCACCCCTATGTGAGCAGTGTGGTGAGATTTTAACTGTTAAGCACATTTTAGTAGAATGTCCCCAACACATGGACGAGAGGAATAATTTTAAACTAAAACCTTATTTAAAAGAAATTTCATCTGATGAATCTGAGAATATAACAAATGTTTTTAAATATCTGAAATCAACAAAGCTGTATAATAGAATTTAAAAAATTACACATCACTCTAAAAGAGAATACGGGCACTAATAACCTTAGTGTTGTGTGCCCTTAAACCCTAATAACTAACTAACTAACGATAGGTGTAAATATAAATTATTTACTTCACTTTTCGTTCTAGTTGTTTAGACAGCTACTTTCTTCCACTGGCTGGCTTGCTGTCGCTAGTTGGAACGAGGGGATTGCCCTCAGGCGGCGGTCTCATTTCTGTCAATGTCGCAAGGATGTGTTTTTTCTTGCTGATAATCTAGGCGTTGGCGTTTTTCGAGTTTGCTACATGCGACATGATGTTGCTTCATGACCAGTCTGAGGTCATGAGGTAGTCATTGCCTAGATTTAGAATAGATATTGTTGAATATTTGATCGAATTGATTGATATTATCGATGGTATTATTCTATGACTATGGTTAGGTACTATCATTATTAGTCTTATGATGATTTTGGTTTATTCCGGGATTGTGTTTCTGGAATTATTATTCAGTCTGGGATATTTTTATATATCTGGTGATAATAATCTCGGATTTGAGTGTAGGCCCAAAATGTTTTTTTGGCCACTGGAATTTTGGTTTTGTTCTAAGAGATTAGCCTTAGGTAGGTCTACTCATATGAATAGTCAAGGCAGTTGTGGGTGCCATGGTTTTCGCATTCGAAAAGTTCAGTGTGATATTGGTGGTCCTGGTTCATGCCTCAGTTAGGTATTTTATTGCGCTCACTGGCTAGGTGCCTATAGTGATCGTGTTGACTACAGACAGCAGGGCATTGTGCTATATGTTTTGCTGTATCGCACATGTGGATTGTCGGTCTGCTATGGCCGAATATGGAAATTAGTATTACTACCCAGCAAACACAAGCGTGCGGGGAGACACCGGTATTGGTCCGGGCACTCTGGGCAGCGTGCGGGCTACGGGCTGCGTCGGGTGCTTAGCTCAGGGCGTCGTGCAGGGCCCGGCCGGGCAAATTTTGGTAATATAGCTGACCTAGCCCGTTAGCTACCCGGCCGTAGCCTGTACAAGTCCCGTGAATGTATTTCTTCGTTCCGCCAGCCCTTAACCGTACGGGACCCATGCAACTATTCCCTTGACTGCCTAGGCGCTCAACGGCCGTAGCCAGTACATGCCCCGTGAATGTATTTCTTTGTTCCCCCCCAGGCATTACCCGGACGGGCCCATGCAATGTAACTGTTCCATTAGCTGCCCTGCACACTAACCAAGACACAAATGAATTCTGTTCTTGTTTAACAACTCGTTGGTGTATTCCTCTACAATAAATTTTTGGATAAGCGTAGCAAGTGAAGCGAAGATTCCATTTCACTACACTGGAGAAAAAAATCCGGAATGTTTAGTTTTTTTTTAGGTTTTTGTATTTTTGGCTGTTTGTTAACACGATTCCGGCTAAACCGATACTCCAATTGTGATGAAATTTTGTGGTGGCCTTTGAAATCTCTGAACTTAGACCTGCCACGTTTTTTAGCGCAATCGAAAAATTATTTCTTATGAAAATCGCAATTTTACGATTTTTTTCGATTTTGAAAATTTCTTCGACTTATAACACCTTCATGCTTTATTTGATTGTAATAATTTTTTCACAGAACCTTAATTTTATGAATTGATATATCCGTTGTGAAATTTGAGCACCAATCAAAAAATTATTTCTCATAATAATTGCAATTTTGAGATTTTTTATTTTTTATTTCTTCGACTTATAACACGTACATGCTTTATCTGAATGTAATAATTTTTTCACAGAACCGTAATTTTATGAATCAATATATTGGTGTGAAATATAATAGCTTTTGGCCTGCTTTAATTTTTTCTTGTAATACAGTTTTTTTTTTTTAGAAAATGCAACACTGTATACTATAGTTTAACTTTTTACCAACTGAAACAAAAAGATATGAACATCTCTAATAAAGTCATTTAATTTTGGTTGCATAAACCAATAGAATAAGTACCGTTATCTTATGGACGTATCATTCAGCATCGCATCGGACAGCATATACTTTATTTATGCATATGTACCCGCCTCGACCTATATCAACTACAGGAACAAAATTTCGAACATGCGCTTCAAAACAGAAACGGCTTGGAATAGCATAATAATTTAGAGCACCCATTTAAAAAAATAAACTGTATATCATTTGTGTAATATATTGAACACTATTCAAACACATCCAAAATAGTTAAAAGGCGATACTGATGGGCCACAGAGCAAGCGCACAATTGGATGAGCGTAGCGAGCGAAGCGAAGATTCCATTTCACTACACTGGAGAAAAAAATCCGGAATGTTTGTTTTCTTTCTTTCTGTATTTTTGTCTGACTGTTAGCACGATTCCGGCTAAACTGATTCTCCAATTATGATGAAATTTTCTGGAGACCTTCGAAATCTCTGAACTTAGAACTGCCACGTTTTTGAGCTCAATCGAAAAATTATTTCTTATGAAAATCGCAATTTTACGATTTTTTCTATTTTTAAAATTTCCTCGACTTATAACACCTACATGCTTTATCCGATTGTAATGATTTTTTTACAGAACCTTAATTTTATGAATTTATTTATTCGTGTGAAATAAGAGCGCAATCAGAAAATTATATCTCATGATAATGGAAATTTTACGACTTTTTTATTTATTTTTTAATTTCTTCGACTTATAACATCTATATGCTTTATCCGACTGTTATCATTTTTTACAGAACCTTAATTTTATGAATTAATATAATGGGCCCATAATTAGCGTAATTGAATAATTATTTCTTATGAAAATCGCAATTTTATGCTTTTTACGTTTTTAAACAATTACGCTCATCCAACAATGCGCCTGAAAAAGCGTTTGCGAAGCTTCCTAGTTACTACAATTCAGTCAAGTCGATTTGCTGTTGTATCTATAGGTGGTTATTCCCTCCAAGCATCAAGTTCTTCCGTGGCCCAATGGTTAACGGCTTGGCTTACAGATGGAGAGGCGCGCTGCTGGATCGAGTTCGAGACACTTACACTTGAAATTTTATAACAACTTGTAATTTATATGTGTTAAATATCCACCTACAGGCAATCGACTGATGTCACAGCTTGAGACAATATAGCTATATAATACTGATATTTTATCAATCAAACTTTTTATTTTAGGTTTTACATTTAGCTCACAGATCGCGCTACGGATGCTACGTTAGATATTGTCAATGGACGGGCATAGGCAGGGGACCGGCCGGGGACCGTGCGGGCGTGGACAGGGTGAGAGTGTACGGTTAACGGCCAGGCACCAGCCGGGAATCAAGCGGTTTATAAACAACGGGGCACGCACGGGCTATGGCCGGGGAAGCTACTGGTAGCCCGTGCGGTCCCCCGTCACGGCCGAGGGGACACTCCTAGGCGGGACCCGTACGGGCAGCCCGGCCGGGGCCCGTACGAGCAGCCCGAGCGGGCACCGGCCGGGACATCACATTTGTGTTTGCTGGGTAGGTGCATACAAAATGGTTATTCTTGGAAACGATCATTTTTATTGAAAACTTTCGGCAATTATTATATTGTGAGATGGGTACATACGTACCTGGCTAAAATAATTGTAGTTTTCTTTTCTCTGGCTGGGGAGCAGTTGCAGCAATTCAATGCTCTTAAAGCTGAACTGGTTTATATTAAAACAGAGAATGCTACTATCAAAGAAGAAGTTACTCAAGCTGTTTCAACAAATGGGGGAAACTTAGGGGCAGTCCCTTGGCCTAAAGATCTTAGCCCAGGGAACTTGATCAAACCATGGAGGGGGGAAGCCTCAGATATACCTATTGAGGATTTTTTTTTACCTTTGTTGATAAAGCTGCGGAACTCGGTTGTTGGACAGATGTGACAAAATAATTAGTCTGAAATTGGAGGGGGCAGCTGCAGCCTTTCTGAGCAGTAGTGATTCTCTCCGATCACCGTCCATAACCTACACTGATTTTAAGGGGGAGTTCGTTGAACGATTTCGCTCGCGACAGCCCGATCAGTTCTACTATGCACAATTACAAACCGCTAACCAAGGAAGGTCCGAATAGTCGAGGCCTTTGCTGATCGCTGCAAAAATGTTAACCTAGGAACAATTAGGAGGGTCGCGGACCCGGAAGCACAAAATATCTTCCTTGAGGAGGCTGAGCGGCGGCTCATCGCTGCGTTTACGAGTGGGCTCCGCGGCAAATTGGGGGTACAGGTTCGGTAGAGAATGCCCACCTCGTTCGCAGAGGCACTCAACCACGCGGTCACGGTGTGGCGTTAATATATATCCTCTGCGCAACGTATGTCCTTTTATCATATTATCTGTTACCAAATCATTTGCCGGCACATGGCTTTATGGCTTTGCATTTACAGATGGCTCTAGAATGGATGATTCGGTTGGTTGTGCTTATACTACTGATGCAGGTAACTTCACTTTCCACCTCCACCCAATGTTCAGTGTGTATAATGCTGAACTTTTTGCATTACTTCAAAGCCTACTATATGTCCAAAGGAGTAACGAATCAAAGTTTCTAATCTGCACAGACTCTTTGAGTTCCCTGGAAGCAATGTCTGAAATTTATCCAAGTCATCGCATAATTCACAAGATTCAGATTATACTTACAAATCTTTCCTATAAACAAAAGTCTGTAGTATTTTGTTGGGTCCCTGGTCATTGCGGGATCTTAGGTAACGAAGTAGCAGACAAATGTGCTAAATCAGCATGCGAAAAGGACAGCATAGACTGTCAGCTAATCATTCCTTCACATTTAAAAGCATTTTGTAAACAAAAGCTTAAAGAGCAATGGCAATATTCCTGGAACAAGATAGAAAACAATAAATTGCGTCAAATCAAGAATAGCACGGCAGCCTGGGTCTCTTCACGTCGCTCCTCTCGCCGTGAAGAAGTGGTTCTGGCTCGTTTAAGAATCGGGCACACATACCTCACTCACGGATATCTTCTAAGAGGTGAAGATCCTCCCATTTGTGATGAGTGTGGCGACGTTTTAACTATAAAACACGTTTTTGAAACCTGTACAAAATATAGTAGTGATAGAAAAGATTTGAAATTAAAACCTTCCCTCAAAGAAATTTTATCAGACAACTCCACGACAAGCGCTAATGTTATTAATTTCTTACGTAAAGTAAACCATTGAAATTTAATTTTTAATTCATATATATTTAGCAATCAGAAAATTTGATGGGCACTTATAACTTGACTGTTTTGTGCCCTAAAACCCCAACTAACTATCTTACTTTGATTTTTTTTTGTCTCTCAGCACCAGTTGTCTTAGTCATATCAGAATATACAGAGGTCTTCTTAACCTAAAAAAATTCACCTGTTGATACACTTCTTCTTACAAACAATACTCAACTTTTAGGTAACACTAACACATCATATAATAATGCATCAGATTGATTAAATTATAAAGTAGGCTTACTTACCAAAATTATCAGCACCCAATCCTGTTGATTGCACTTGCTAGCAAGGAGACTTCAATGCTAGAGAAACACTAAGGAGACAAGTTACCATGTGGTTCAAGAATGGCATGTCTTTCATATGTTAGTTTTTAGACAGGTGTTGTTAGTCTTTGGACTACTCTTTGCAAGCTTTGGACTGAACTTCAAACCACAAACTACCCTTACTGCTCCATCTATAGGGAATTATCTTGGTTAAGAGTTCACAAAATTTTTCATAGATGCCACTACTAGTTCAAATATAATTGAAACTTAAGCAGGTTTCATTTGATTGGATATTACTTAACGTCTCATATTTATGCAACTTGGCTAATCGAGACGAAGGGAGGGACGTAATGGATGACGAGGGGGACAAGAGGTTGACAAGCCTGTGCTGGTGAGAACCAGCCACAAACGTATGGGGAGGGCAGGGGTTCTCCCACGTCGTGGTCGTCTTCGTCTGTGTCATCATCCGTCCGTGTTGTCATTGTCGTCGCCGTCGGGAACATAGTCAAAGGGAAGGGGAAAGTTAGTATAAATCGTTGAGTAATACTCCTCTAATGTCAAAAATAGCCATTTCACCATTCCGGCGGCTACTGTGCGTGGGGGCACCTGTGCACCAGATGTTTGCCAATGAGAGGGCCCCAATATTTCTCGGCGCCTAGGGCCCTAAGCCACATAAATGCGCCACTGTGTTAATTGAACTATTAATTAATTAACCGTTCTATGAAAGTAGCAGTGGACTAGTAGGAATAACTCTCAATACTCAAGCAAGAACAAAATTTTTCCTCATCTCACCAGTATTAGCACGGCTTTCAGGAGAAATACAGCAAATGGCTGGTGTTGTACCTGCTACACAAAGCAACCACCATGCTCTATCGAAATCCCTCAACTTTATGGAAGAAAAAAACATTGAAAGTCTCACTGCCACTATCAGCAGCTTTAATAACCCGTTTACCGAGGACAGTGATGATCTAGTTAACCTAGTCACGAAGGCGGTTATGCCTGAGAAAGTGAAAGAAGATATGTGTAAGCAAAGTGAAATAGGGAAACGGTTATTTGAAACTTTTGTTTCTGAGCGCATTAAGAAGGAAAATATCAACCTATGGCGAAGTTAAGCAGAATCGGGCGTGGTCATGGGTAGAGTGGGTGACCGCTCTACCCTGAAACTCACGTATACCGCTGGTTAGAGCAGATGGAGGGTTCGAAAGCTAGTGTAACGGCTTAGTTCTCCTTTACGTCTGCTCGGCAGTCCGGGTTAGTGGAGGAACCTATATGACTGTCAAAGTTACACCGTCCTGTCGGATGGGACGTTAAGCCGTTGGTCCCCTTGGTACTTTTCGAAAGGAGTAGGCTACGTGCCGGTACCGGGTTTCCCCTCCTCCCTTCTGTTCATACTTCATCCTCATCTATCACCACTCATCGTCTCGATTAGCCAAAGTGCATAAATATGAGACGTTAAGCAATAATCAATCAATCAACCTATGGGCTCCAATGAAAAAATATAACTTGCAGATATTTAAGAACATGGAACAAAAGTTAAACATAGAAATGAAAGATGTTATGTGTGCTCACAATCCCCAACAGCCAATATAAAATCACATTTACTAGTACTAAGATAATGAGAAAAAGTCTTTTTTTATAAACATAATTTCTGTAATAAATTGTAAATAATAAATAATAAAATGAGGTTAATTTCATTATACAGTCAATCAATAATAACAATGACCAACCAACCAGAGTGATTCCGAGCGCTTTTCTGCAATGTGAATATTTTTTTAATGGTTTGTTAAAGCTGCATGTGCAACTGCAGCAATCAACAACTTGCGATTTAAAAGGTTAACGCAATATCTATTGTGAGTGATATTGTCTTATGTAATTGCATAGCTTTCGATATTACTCTCAGTAGGACCATGCCAAATCACAGCAGTGAAGACTGCAACTTGTGGATTATTCCAGTGTGCTGATTGCACTTCGTCCTGGTTTAAGAAATCGTAGTTCTCTGCGAAATCGTTTTGGAGAACTACGTTTTTGAGGGTGATGCTACTAGCCGCAAAAAATTGAAATGTGCTTGCAATGCCGAGCATTGAAAGAATGCATTAAAAAAATTGTTTATGTTGACACATCATATCCTGTAGTACCTCCACAACAGTCTTCTCTACAGTTACATGTTCCATCCTTTTTTCAATTTTTTCAATCAAACAAAAAAAAAGGTTTTCAGGGGGTAGAATTGTACATTTGTTTACCCCCTCCACCTTATTGATGTTGTTCATGTTATCTCTTATAAGCCAGATTGTCCCAGAACAATCTGGCTTTTGACAGTCTTTGGGCACGTACCCCCAAAAAAGGAACTTTGAAAAGTTAAGTTACTTTTGCCTAAAAAGGAACTGAGACGTTCCTCGTTCCTTTTCAATAAAAAAGGAACTGAAACGTTCCTCGTTCCTAATACCATCACGGATTTAAACAATAATAAATTTGAAATGAGTTTATTTATCATTACTCTTATTTATTAAAAAATCGACGTGAGAAACTAGGGCGCTTCTTAAAAAATAATTTCTCATAAAAATTGCACTTTTCTCATGAGATCTTATTTATTAAAGTGAGTCCCAGGCTATCTGTCGAGGGTGGCGCCATTTAAAAAAAAACAAGATGTCACATTGATATTTTCATACTGCAGTTAGCGATATCAGCTACTGGAATTCGAAGGGATAACGACGACGAAAGGAACTTATAAAGGAACGTTAAATTCGTTCCAAGTTCCCACGAAATAGTAGCTTTGACGTTACAAGTTCCTGATCTTGCCGTTGAAGCGCCCTAAAACTACTAATACTAGAAAAGGAACTCGTTCCCACAAAAGTTCCTGAAAAAGGAACGCGTTCCTCCCCAAGACTGGCTTTTCAAACAAGGACGGTCGGTTCATGATCACCTTGTCAGGTAGGAAGGGTATATACGAGATGCATTTTTAACAAAACAACACGTTGTGGCTATTTTCTTTGATTTGGAAAAGGCGTATGATACGGCATGGAGATATGGCATTTTAAAAAGTTTACATATCTGGGGCTTTAAAGGGCACCTGCCAATTTTTATTTCAAACTTTTTATCTGACAGAATTTTTAGGGTTCGAATTGGAAATATTTTATCTAGACCTTTTTATCAAGAGAACGGAGTCCCACAAGAATCAGTTTTAAGTGTCATATGTTTCGCCATATCTATCAACAGTATCACCTCACATATAAAAAAGCCAGTCGAATCATCACTTTTTGTAGATGACTTTTCCATTTACTTCCGAGCTTCGTATTTGAGTTCGATTGGACGTCAACTACAACTAAACATAAAGCGCCTTGAGAGATGGTCAAACGAAACTGGATATAAATTCTCAATCACTAAAACCACATGTGTGCTTCTTAGCCTTCGCCGTGGATTATTTCTCAATCCCGACCTGCACATGGGAAGCCATGCCTTACCATTTGCCAAAATAACACGATTTTTGGGAATGTTATTTGATAAAAAGTTAACGTGGAGGCCACATATCCAACAGCTACGAACCAAGTGTCTAAAAGCCTTGAACATCCTACGAGTGCTCAGCAATACTAATTGGGGAGCTGATCGTACAACCATGTTACATCTTTATTGCTCCCTTATCCGCTCTAAGTTGGATTTTGCTAGTTTTATTTATGATTCAGCTAGACCTTCTTATATCAAGACGTTGGATACAGTTCACCACACTGGTATAAGGCTATCCACAGGAGCTTTCCGTACGAGCCCTATTCCCAGTCTTCTTTGCGAGTCTGCAGAACCATCTCTATCCTCCAGAAAAAAGTACTTAATGCTTAATTACATCGCCTCATTAAAAGTATTAGATATCTGTATTCCGTCACGGAGAATCAAATACAAATAACAATTTCACCTTTAAACATCACTTTCTATTTATTAAAGTCCATTTAGATTAAACATTTACAATCATTTCACATCCTAAAACAAGCCACCATCTTCCTCTGTCTTTCTCCTAATCCCAACAATACTAATATCACCGCCTTCTTTAGGCTAGGCAGTAAATTCAAAAGCATTTCTTACACAGGCCGTCTGAAAATGTAAGTTGGCCCAACTTACAAGATTTTACTTTTAACCTTGGTGTTTATAATATCCCTACAACATATTAAAGAATTAAACAAAATCATCTAT
>JAMZAV010005545.1:0-43226 GCA_024449915.1 Sweltsa coloradensis
GGAAATGTTCATAAAAGATCTGTGAGTAGATTCGTAGCCGTAGCGTGCGAAGATTCGGAACTTTTCCTTTTTTTAGGACCGTAAAGTCTCGCTAAAATAATCGCAATGTGTAAAAATTAGTAATACTTATCCCAGCTCTCACTTAAGATGGCATCATGGCCTTGATTGCCTTTTGGAGCCTAATTAATATCTATACTTAGCCCAGCTCTCACCTGCAGCAGAAGATCAGTTGACTGGGCGATAATAACAAGTCGATTGAAGTATTATTGAGTGTATTGAGTGCTCTTGAGATAATTTTTATGAACCATAGGAACAAATATGTTCTGTAATTTTGTCTGCCTCGTCCTGCTCTGTCTTTCTTTGGCTTTCAGAAAACACCACCAAGCAGCCAATCATGAGAGTATAGTGGAGGTGACGAGCACATGATTGTAAGTGACCAGTATTGTTTTGCTTTTAGATATAAATGTGCTGCATCTTGATAATTTAACCAACAATTTTATTTATTTTGTTTATTTATTTATTTACTTCTTTGTTCTTGTTATGAGTTAATAAACTATGACCTTGAACAGTTACTTATATATTGTAACTTATATTTAACAATAGATGGACCAGGTACCTTTATAATGAGTGGATACTGGATGCACTTTCGTTGCCAGGATTTTATTTGTCTTTCAATGTCATACTTACGTGTGTAAATCTCTAAGCATACATACTAATTGGATTATATTGCCAAACTCCATTGGAGAATTACAGTGCAAGTCGTCAAATTGCTCAGGCCTACTGTACACACGCAGGTACAAGCTGTATTCAAGAGGGGGGGGGGGGGTTGTTACGGTTTTCCCCAGCCCAAACCCACTTGAAAAAATCCATAAAAGAAACAGAGCTCCAAAATGAGAGATGATTGCACAATTAACAATTATGTTAACATTTCACATAAGATTAGGAATCAAGGAAACATGGTATGAATTTGGATCTAGGCAAAAGGCATAGGCTTATACTTATAAATGTAGTTATTGTTCTGTCTGCATCTGTGTAATTAGATTTATATTTTATTTAGTTGTCCTTCTTTGTAAATCAGTTTTTTACTTTTAACTGAATATAGGATAGACGTTAAATAAATAAAAAAATGTATGCCTACTCTTTGATGAAATTTGAATTTAATCACACTAATTGACCAAACTTAGAATTTTGGTTCATTTTGATATCTACCTATACTTATGAATATTTCACTTCCCGTTTGAGCTATAAAAAGAACGGTAATTTTTAAATAATGTCTAAAAAATAAAACCCAACTAATAGACTGTGGAATATTTCACTCGCTGTTTAAGCTATAAAAAGAGTGTCTAAAAAAAAAACACTTAAACCAAATAAAACCCATTTAAACCCGTTTTTTTTCCTCGATTTAACCCGCCCGGTCTGGGCTTTTTCTATAAAAACCCGTTTTTTTTACAACCCGGGGGGGGGGGGGGGGGGGGGATTCTCGAATCTACAACTGCCGAAGAAGCTTTTGACAAATTATTAAATATCTCAAAATCAGAATAAGCAATTTGAATAAGTGAAATGTCAAGTGTAGTGAGCACTGCACGTACACCCGGCGTCGGAAGTAAATCAAGTGCTGGGTATTGTGAGATACAACGACCCTTGATTTACTTCTGACGCCGGGTGTACATCGCGATCTATCACTTTTTATGAACAGGTCTGAAGTATTAGCCTAGTTCCACTCGGTATGGGACTTCCATGATAAATGTTCAAAGTGCGCCGTTTTCGTGTTAAAAGCGGGCAACATGACTTTTCTTATAGGTTATTTGACGCTGAATTCGAAAACCAATGTTGCCCAACGGTGACTTAAAAACTTCAACCCTTTAATAAATCCCATTAATTTGGGCAAATGTGTCGAACTTGTAGACATTATGGGATCCTAGTTGGTGAACGTAATTTTTAAGATATAAATAATTTGAAAATTGATTTTTATCACAAATCAAATGTCTGAGTATATGGCTAGTCCAAAATTTGAGCTAAACTGGTTAAACTGGTTTAAAATTAAGTTCAAACACTAAGAATAGCTGATACGTAGGACGTTTTAATAACATTTAACACTGTATAACATAGCATTGATGAGATAGGATGTTGATACTAGCTGAGCAGTTAACGTACACTCAGCTGAATAAGGTGCAATTGAAAAATCGAAAATTCCTTAAAAACTCTTTTTGTGGGAGAATTTTTAATACTAGTTGGTGAAAGTTACTCTCGGACTCTCACCGCTACTAGTCCGGGGACTATCCGCCAATTTGAGGCCGAACCTATAGGACAAATTGCAACAGAAGCGAATTTGGTATCATTGGATTAAAAAAACGCACTTAATAACCCATAAAGAATCCCCTAAAATCCCCATAGAGTGGGTGGGTCAAATCATCCCCTAAATGAAAATGTAATAAAAATTGAATTTAAATTAATGTACTTTTAAAACTTAGAAAGCATGATATGTAAGCCAATATTATTTAAGAGTCTTCTAAATAAAAAATATTTCAATTGTTCAAAATTCTTTTGTGGCCAGCAGAGGTCAATGAAGGTCAAATTTTGTATTTTTTCAATATAATTTGGTAAACGTTTTTCTATTGGCACAATTATGTTTGATGATTGTCTTATTGTTGCAAATATTTAGTAAATATGCCATACTTGATAAGGTATGAGTCAATCATGGCAGAAAAAGGTTATTATTTCAATCTGTAGGACCATGAACCTACGAGTATGTAGTCAAAAATCTGTTTACTTACGTTTAAGCGCACAGCAATCAAGTTATGTAATAATATAATTCGCTGATAGAGGTTTCTCACGTAGTTTGCATCGCAACTATGAATTAGTATGTACCTGGATCAAAACCCATACATTTAAATCCTTACTGAAGGTTTTGTCATGGATTTCATATATGACAACATTTTAGATAAAGACTCAAAATATAGTCATTGGATTTGTTATTTCAACCAAATTCACACAATATAAGTAGTAGGCAATGAGGTTGTCTACTAGAAGATTTTATTTCACACAACCTTTGACCTAGGTGCCCGCTATAGGTCGCTGTACACTCAGGTACCTCGTAAAAAAGCCACGATTTTGGCGTTTTTAAGGTGTTTCCAAGCCGCCATGAAACGTGAAATGAACTTTTAATACGTCATAATCAGAGCTATTTAGGTACCTGACAACTCATACCAATTTTGGTTGGGATGAGAACATTCCTTTCGAATTAAAAATGGGATGCAAAATTATCAAAATCACTTTCTGTAACTCATGTGCTAGGTGCTTAATTCGCTGCAAGGCGAATGTAGGCCTACGTTGGAGCATAACAAAAGCATATCAATCGGCTTGCGATTAAACGTCGTGTTCCTCCATATTCTATTGTGAGAAGCTGTAGTGACAACGATAATACTTCAGCCTCTGAGCCGTGTAATAAAGCCAAAACAGCTTTTAAAAAAATGAGGAATCAAAGTTTGATGACGCAGCTTGTATGTTTTGGGCAAAGTAATGCCAATGAAAGTTTAATCGAAGTTCTGACGTGCGGAATGAGCAGTAGCATATTAAATGATTCCAAAATGCAGCTTGTAATGAGCCTACGACTCTGTGGTTTCATAGACCTAATGGCAGACAAAGCAAAATACCTCTCAAATTATATGGAAATCAATCCGGAAATTCACAAATCCATCTCAGCGTGGTTGTTTCCCGTTCAAAGAAATTGAGAAACCACCTGATATGTTTACTTTTCTTTCGTCGCGAAGTACAGAAGAACAATGGCGACAACGCAATGGCATGGCTAGTAAGTAAGTTGCACTTACGATGCAAGATTCAACCATTATTTGTCTCAGGATTTTGCGTGGAAAGACACACTTAATTAGTTCTTCAAAGAATAAGAAATATCTTTGTTATAGAATCAAAACCGAGATGAAAAAATATATTAATTTATGTGTACCGTCAACAAATGGGTGACGATTGTGGTTGTAAAACGTATCTTATGCCAAAAAAACGAGTGGAGACAAAAATTAATGACACGACGAGATCCCAACGAAAGGTCTATCATGCACTAGCAGTTCAGTCTTCCCGATAATGTCAATGGTCAAAGATAGCGGGCATGAGATGACTAAAAACTTCTAAACGCAGGTCACTTAAATAAGTGAAAGAGCTTTGAGTGCATTCCAAAATCAGTCAACACATGCATTCATTCACCTATTAGTAGGAGGACATATTTCAGAAAATGAGTTAATTGAAAATATTAACTCTGTGTCAAGATGTATAGTGTTTGTGTTAACTTATGGTGAAGTTTAGACACCTAGGCATGTGGGCTTAGGTTGTAGTGGTACTCTCCACCAAGAAACGCATTCTAAGCAACTGGTAATTAATTTCGTTTGCGACGCAGGAAACATCATCTGTTACAAAGACATTTTAGTAATTGACAATGCACTGGCAATGATGTCATTCAAGTTCAACATGTCGATGAAGCCACAATTGTGATGTCTATAACATTCTAAACATAAGGCAAATTCGTCTATTTCTCTGCATACAACAAGACTTCATTTGTAGTGGAGTGAGCGTTAACTTTTTTAATGCACAAAATGGCTAAATGGCAACGGATGGGGTTCGTGTCACTTTGAGCATTTGGATTACATTCAAGTAGGTAAATACACGGGTAAATTTTGGGGGCGTATCGAGACTTCCAATGTAAATTATTTATATTGAGCACACCAAAATCAAGAAGATCATGTACTAAGTTAAAAAGCAAATACTCACTGAAGTTAATAAAATAACGCTAACAGTTTTTTTTTAAAGTTGCATGCAAATTTAGACACAACTTTTCGCGAGGATGTGTAGACGGTGGAGGCAACGAGGTGGAAAAAATTGATATTTGATTTAGCACACCGAAGTTAGTAAGATCAACTTTCAGTATAAACAAACGTTTGCAAATGTAAAATTTAAATTTTTGTTGTGGTAAGGGGGTCGGTGGTAGGGGTAGTGGGCGGCTAAATTCTTCGAACGTCCGGGCTACATGTTTTTTGTTGTTTCAGCACACCAAAGCTAGTCAAAATCGCGTTCAAGTACGAACAAAAATGTATGTAAATGTCAAAATTTTGTTGAGGAGGGGGTAAAGGGGGGGGGGTTAGAGCCATCGGACATCTGGGCAACATCCATTTTCGGATTTAGCACACCAAAGTTAGTCAGATCGCGTTCAAGTACGAACAAAAATGTATGTCAAACTTTCATTGTTGGGGGGGGGGGGGGGGGGAGTCTGGGCACTGGTTTCGGTTTCACACACCAAGTGAAGCACATCGAGGAACAACCTTTCGGCTTAACCACATGTTTGAACCAGGCTATATTGCACTAATTCGACAATGGCAATGTTGTACCAAGTATTTATTTATTTATTTATTTAACGTTTATCCTATTCTGTTAAAAACTTATTTACAAAGGTGGAAAACTAAATAAATCTAATTACAGACAGACACAACTAAATATTTTAAATACTAATATTACAACAAGTAATTGCATTGTCATGTTGCCCTTACAGGAACGCCACCTCCCGGAGAGCGTGCCTGGTCATTCATCCAGCGTGAAGAGCCAAGCTTGCAGTCATCAAACAAAGGTGAATTTGATGTTATTGCTAAACTATTAGAACAAAAGCCGTCAACCCCACTCCACTCGTGACCCTTTAATAATTCAAAGTGGATTGTGCTCAAAGTTGTCCCAGTTTCTACTAAGGTAACTAAGCGTAAGCGGGTTCGAATCCCGTATGAGGCATAGATTTTTTGTAATTATCCTTCATCGTTCGCCATCTATCACCAATAATCGTCTCAAATAGCCTTAGTGCATTATTATGAGACGTAAGCTACAAAAATCATCATCGTCATCAGTAATGTAATAGCTTTTACAAATATAGACATTAATTAACAATTATTGTAACCATTTATTATTTACTAGGAAAACGCTAAAGTCCCGTCGCGTTGTTGAGCGAGCACCGGTACGTGCAACACGACCCGAGTACGACATTCCCATAATGTTACATACCAATAAGTATTTAAGGTCTTGACCGATATAGCTGAAAATTTGTAAAATAGGAGAGAATGTTGTACTTATTGACCCTGCAAAATTTTATAACGATCGGAACATTTTTATATTTTTTAAATTTTTTTAAATTTTTTTATAATTAACGATCGGATTTTTTTCAAAAACTATACAGCAACCCGCCTAGGTGGTATGTACATGTGTGCAAAATTTCAGGTCGATCAGAGAAACGGTGCGACCTGTACCAAAGCAGTAACAGAAAGAAAAAAAACAGACATTCGAGCCATAAGAGTCAAGTGGAGACGCTCGCTACGCTTGCCCAATAATAATTTTTGGTGAATGCAATTAAATATAAAATGTATGAAATATAAGTCGTATTCCTTAGTACTTAGCCATGAACAAGACTAGTAACGAGTATTCAATAGCGCGACACCTCTCCACACTCTACGAGAACCGTCTCACTGAACAATCCACACCGTATTTCTGTTCAAGTTGAGGAAGATTGTTTTAAACGATGAGATGAGGCGATCATTTTATTAGATGAAGTATAGCAGTCGGAAGCATTACTATGTAGCGGAATCCATGGATCCAAGGACGCTTTTCTTCATTTTAAAATGTATTTGATCGATAATTAAGAAAGGAGTATAATAAATTAACAACGATTTGGCATTGGAGAACTGTACACGTTAGCGCATGAGCTCGCAGCTTATTCAAACAAGGATCAGGGCACCGACCTGGGTTGACACCATGTTCTCATTTTAACTGTTAGGCCTACTTGGTTTGTTTGCCATGGGGTAGAATTTATTTGACGGTTTTCACTTTCATTATTTAGATTTGATTTAATGAAATTAACAAATATTTTGTTTGTTTCGTTGCAGTCTTACGTGTACACCATCACCACGGTCGTCGCCATGGATGTCACCATCAACAGCAACACGATCGTCGCCTTGGACGTCCTCATCACGATCATCGACATCATCGTCACCAGTAGCGACATGCTGTCAACAACTCTCATCGACCTTCTCATTGAACTTCTCATAGTAGGATAAACAAAACTGCACTAGTCTAAGTGTGCTTGTGCCTATGCAATGATTCCTGCCAAGTCTTGGGGCTGGGTGCACGTTTATTCCTTAGCGGTGACCTCAGTTCAGTTTCTCTAAGACAACAAACTTTCGTACGCGCTTATGAGATATTTACAACGTGTGGCCAGTACAAAATGTTTGTTGTCTTACCGAGACGTTATACTTAGGTGGCTACTTTGTGACATATGTGCATCCAGCTCTTTGTAGCAACAGGTTTCAGGTTTAGGGAGCCGAGGGTGCGTGCGTGGTATAACATCGTGTCCCTTCTTTTTCGTTCCCACAGGCAGGGCCCCACTCACGTACCCTCTAGTCGTTTTCGTCGGATTACTGCAAAAAGTACTAAACTTGAATCAATATAATTTAATATATTGTCTAAATAATTTTTCATAAAAGAATGAACATAGTACAATCATTTTACAATTTACATGGACTCGATTAAGTTAGTACCTCTTGGCGGTCTTAAATACATCATTATCATCATTATTATTATTATAATAATATTATTATTATTATGAATACATTTTGGTAATTTTTGGCGTATATTCGTTATACCCGTTTGTCATACTATGTTGAGACTAGACTTTTTGCAGTAAACCAATAATTTAATGATGTACCTACTATAGATACTTGAGAGAAATTATTGCAGAAGCACGCAACATTTCAGATGGAGTTCGTCTTCCTGTCTTCAAGTCTCATTCTGGCCGCAAGTTTTTTTATAGTTATTAAAAAATAGAATTGTCTACAAATAGCTTTTGGTGCCAAAGATTCTAGATTTGTTAAACATTTCATAAAACAATAGAAAGTTTGAAGCAAAGATTAAAACATACACATAGGCCTAAAGCATGTATTGTTTTATCTTTGTAAAAAATGTCCATTGTTATTTGATTTTAATTATTTATCTAGTACCTTAATAAATTTTTCAATGAAACGAACATTGGGAAAAATCAAAATCATATATAAAAATGCTTTCAATGCTCAGTATTGCACATGAAAGTGTTTTTAACATGAAACTCCAAATGCTATTTGTACACAGATCTAATTTAAAGTGTGATACCAAGCCCTCTTTTGGGGTTTTACGCGATCCGCGCGCGTGGAAGACTGAGACACTACTTCATTTCATTACCGTGCATTTATATCTTGGATTATTAATAGGTGTGTGTAAAAGTCGCGTTTTGAACAAAATACACCAGAATTCTAAGCATTTTCTGTTTTAAAATGCTATGAATTGTGTTATTACTTCAATTTAAAAAAAAATTATACCCACCTCTAATAATTACAAGTTTGATATTAAGGACGGTAATTTGAAGCTAGATTCCAGTTACTTTCTTGTGTCTTTACGCGTTCCGTGTGATACAGTTTGTTGCACGCAGAAGAAGAAACAAAAAGAATATGCCTACTGAAGATTGAATTTCCATGAAGACTAAGAAAAAGGACTATGCGTGACGAGAATATGATGACGAAAGAAAATGCGCGTAGAGTTATCCACCTTGTCCAGGGAGATGCCAATGGGAACTCAAAACCAGCGAGAGGATGTTATGGTAGGTTCTGGTAGATGGTTATAGTATTAGCCTGAAGGAACATTGGTGTTATATCTAGTAGGTTCTGCGATGCAGCCAGGCGTCAAGGACGATCATTTTTCATGTGTTGTGGATGTCTTCTCTTATAGGGTCCAGACAGGGAGCCTGGAAGAACATTGGTGTATATATCTAGTAGTAGGTTCTACGATGCAGCCAGGCGCCAAGGACGATCATTTTTCATGTGTTGTGGATGTCTTCTCTTATAGGGTCCAGACATGGAATCCAAAGAGTTCAACTCGCATGGAGAAGGGGCATTATGTAATGCACAAAGTCTGGTTGGTGATGTGACAGAGGCATGCATGGCCCTCGTCTTCGTTCCCTTAGGTAGGGACCTCTGAGCACACACCTATCTGAACTATGCACTATGTAATGTCGATTGTGTGAGGTAGTATATGTTTGCTTAGTGCCCACAATAGCCTGGACCGACTCGTCTGCATCCCTCCACCGTTACCACCATCGCTGTGGAGAAGATATGAGCTGACTGATACATGCATGGAGTCTTGGGACATGGAGCTAATTTGAATTATATCAATGGAGGTTGTACTGAAACCAAGAAGTCAATACATCTTCTGGAATACCAGTGAGAGGAGGATGTGTAGGTTCTGGTACATGGTTTGTATTATAACATTGTGTATATCTAGCAGGTTCTACGATGCAGCCAGGCGCTATAAGGAAGACCATCTTCCATGTGTTGTGGTTGTATTCTCTTCCAGGGTCAAGACAGGGAATCCCGAGTTCATCTCGCAGGCGAAGGGGCATTATATAGTGCACAAAGTCTGGTTGGTGATGTGCTAGAGCATGCATGGCCCTCGTCTTCGTTCCCTTTTATAGGTAGGGACCTCTGAGCACACACCTATCTGAACTATGCACTATGTAATGTCGATTGTGTGAGGTAGTATATGTTTGCTTAGTGCCCACAATAGCCTGGACCGACTCGTCTGCATCCCTCCACCGTTACCACCATCGCTGTGGAGAAGATATGAGCTGACTGATACATGGAGTCTTGGGACATGGAGCTAATTTGAATTATATCAATGGAGGTTGTACTGAAACCAAGAAGTCAATACATCTTCTGGGAATACCAGTGAGAGGAGGATGTGGTAGGTTCTGGTAGATGGTTTGTATTATAACATTTGTGTATATCTAGCAGGTTCTACGATGCAGCCAGGCGCTATAAGGAAGACCATCTTCCATGTGTTGTGGTTGTCTTCTCTTCCAGGGTCAAGACAGGGAATCCCGAGTTCATCTCGTAGGGCGAAGGGGCATTATATAGTGCACAAAGTCTGGTTGGTGATGTGCTAGAGGCATGCATGGCCCTCGTCTTCGTTCCCTTTTATAGGTAGGGACCTCTGAGCACACACCTATCTGAACTATGCACTATGTAATGTCGATTGTGTGAGGTAGTATATGTTTGCTTAGTGCCCACAATAGCCTGGACCGACTCGTCAGCATCCCTCAACCGTTACCACCATCGCTGTGGAGAAGATATGAGCTGACTGATACATGGAGTCTTGGGACATGGAGCTAATTTGAATTATATCAATGGAGGTTGTACTGAAACCAAGAAGTCAATACATCTTCTGGGAATACCAGTGAGAGGAGGATGTGGTAGGTTCTGGTAGATGGTTTGTATTATAACATTTGTGTATATTATCTAGCAGGTTCTGTGATGCAGCCAGGCGCTATAAGGAAGACCATCTTCCATGTGTTGTTGTCTTCTCTTACAGGCTCCAGACAGGGAATCCCGAGTTCATCTCACAGGGCGAAGGGGCATTATATAATGCACGAAGTTTGGTTGGTGATATGCTTGAGGCAAGCATGGCCCTCGTCTTCGTTCCCTTTTATAGGTAGGGACCTCTGAGCATACACCTGCCTGTACTGTGTATTATGTAATGTCGATTGTGAAAGATAGTATATGCTGTGCTTAGTGCTCACAATAGCCTGGACCGACTCGTCTGCATCCTTTCCACTGCCATCACCAGTGCTCTGGAGAACACTACCCTGATGCATGGAGCTAGGAGACCAACTCTACAGGCATCCCCGTTCATGACTCTGAGCAACCCCATAGCAAGACCAGGATTACGATCAGCAAGTCACTTTTGAGAGATTGACATTGTGAAAGAGACGGCGCTGCTTTCACCCGATACCGCGAGTCCATGAAGGAGTTTTCTCTACATGAGAAGAAGCAGGTAAGACTTGCTCTTGTTTTTACGTTTGGATTTTATTAACTTGTGTGTGTGTGTGTGTGAGCAATGATCTCATCAAATGAATGTTAGTTTCCAGCGATAATCGTCTACATGGGCAGATCTTCGTCCCAGCCATGCACCGGAACCAGCTTCGTTGATGGAGTACACGTCACTGAAGCATCGGCCATCGTCTCCAAGAGCTGCTGGATCTTCTAGAACTTGCAAGATGATTCGTCCTTCAAGGACATGCTCGAAGAATAACATGGTATATATACATTACGGATAAGAACTAGGCCTAATTAAAACTGAAAGTCATCATTTGCGAATTACATGTTGTACGTAGAGATACCGTACGTAAAAATAGTATTTTAATTTTCAATATTTATAGCATTTTCCCCCTTTCCACCAAAACGCTAAAATATATCGAGTGTTTCTTGCACTTCCAATGGTAAATGAAGAATATGGAACATCCATATTGCCACACAAAATGTTTGAATATGCCTACAATGCTAAACTAGTTCTCAATAGGTATGGGAAAACATTATTTTTTTTAGTAAAATTGGCATTTTGTAGCATTTGGTTTACTGTCCCCCACTGAAAATCAGTTAACTGAGTGGGTAGACTCTAAATACAAATGTGTTTATTTACATGTTCAACGATTTTGCATCACAAACTTAAAACGCTAAAACACATCACTAGTTATACCTACGCGATACTATAAGGGAGGTCGTAGGTTCGGTACCTGCCACCGAGAATCTTCACTGGGGGTGTGTTCTCAATGCGAATGCCGGGACCTTGACATTCCCTCACTTGTACCTAGCACTCACTCTACACAGTTAGCCACCTGGGCCCCGAATCCTGTTCATGTTTAGCCCTGTGTAACTACGGTACCTAGATGGGCTAATTTCCAATGATACAGAAGGAATAACATTGTTACCTATTGCTGGCTGGATCGGTTGGGGTATAGCACGTGCACGTGTACACGAATCGTGGCCCTGAAGAGGGGTAAAATTATTGTCCCTGGACAGGTTTCCTACGGATTCATTAAATGTATTTCTATAAATCAATTATCTTTGACAATTTTTCCAGCTCTCTTACCTAAAACTGATATCATAAAATATGTTATTTTCAGATAATCGCCGATTTGACTGAGGCTTTGCCGAGGTTTCCCTCAGTCGCTCCACTAACACGGCAACCACAAACGCCACGAATATCGGCCCTCGAAGATCCTCCCTTACTTCGTCATTTAGTCAGACTTGTCCTAGCGGTTCTACAGTCATAGAAGCTTCTAAGAAGAAGAACCAATCAATACTGTCTGGTCGTCTAAACTGTAATGAAGTAAACAAGGGAGTAGATAATCTAGTGTTTTCATGATTTTCCTGTTCTCCTTTACCATCCAGACGTTCTCTCGTAATCAGCTGTAAAACATCCCTTCGTTGTTCGTAGTTACCCTACGACTTATCAGTCGAGGTGCCGGGTTGCATCGAATTCCTTTTTGGGTCTCAGCTAAGCTGGCACTTGCTGCACGAGGGATCGCAGTACAGTCGCAATTAGTAAAAACACATTGTTTCGTTTAAAATTGTACCTCCGTAGCATTAGGTAAAATGAAATATCACAATAACATGGCCAAATAATTTTCGGATGTGTGTTGTCGATTTGGGCTCTCGCTTGGCGGCTTGACCTTGGCGAGTGCCAGTTAAACTGAGATAGCGAATGTCCACCACTGAATGTCAGTAATCTTGTCATAGTGATAGGTACGTTATCTCTTCATACATATAGCCATTCATACTATCATCCTTTTTACGAATTTCATTGATATTCTCTTGAAATGAGATATTTTCTTAAATTAATAACTTCATTTTTTAAATTTTGTATTGCTATATAAAACAGTTCTATTATAATGCTTAGAGTAGAATGACAGTTCCTCTTTTCACAATGTGTTTTTTTACTTAGAAATGTTCCCTGTTTTGGGAACTTGTACACATTTTGTTATATTTCATTAGTATTACATCTTGTTGGGTAAGATAAGCCCTAGTTTTATTTCTGGGGCCACGTCTGTATGAATGTGGTTGTGTCTAGCTGATAGTAGTATCTTGGCCAGACAGACCAAGTGAGGTGGCCCTTCGTTTCTAATCAGAGCGAGTGAACATTCTACGGTGCGCTCTACGAGTCTTGCCTATGATGATTCACCTGATAAGAGAATGCGTTACAATCACAGAACATTCCAAAATAGCACAAACAGATGACCAGGGTCACAAACACACTAAAATGTGTATTCTGTTTTATACTTCTGTAGCAATATATTATTCACTCAACGATTAAAGTATTGTTTGGTCGTATCAGTACAGTACTAGAAAAAATTGTGAACCGCCATTCATAATCTGCCATGGACAGGCGCTTAGGAACTCTTTTTTGAACAGGGAGGGGTGTGTGATTGGAATGATGAGCTTTTCTAGTGGTTATGCATGCTTCTCTGCGCAATTAGTTAGTCTATTAGTTAATTAATTAGTTAATAGACTAACTACGTTTTCAGTTGTAGCCATGGTGATTGGTGATGAACGAGCAACTGGATGTTTAACATTCTGAAGGGGGGGGGGTCACAAGAAAAAAAATGGGGGGTCATAGGAGGAAGTGGAGGGAAAAATCCCCCCCCCCCCTCCTACGCACCAGGCCCTGGGGCTGGTGGCGTCGGTTGAAGTTGGGCTTGGGCATTCAATACGGGCAAAGCAATGCAATGCCAAGGTAAGAAGTTTTTTAACTTCTGATTTGGACTTCAGTCCATCAGTTCTTTTCTTAGGAGTTTGTAAACGGTGACTTTGGAGCCGTCCTAGCAACGAAGCATATAATAAATTCATAGTTGTTCTGAATCGGCCTTGTTGATTCTGGCGTTGATCCGTGGGTGTTCGCACTGTCCATACCATTGATGCTATATTTCCTATTAAAAATATCGATCTTTGGTTGGTTATCGCTCACTCGTCGATTGCGTCGGGGCCTACAGGGTTGGCTTGGTCGCTTTGATTTACTGTCCCCCACTGAAAATCAGTTATATAACTGAGTGGGTACTCTAAATATAATTTTTTTATTTTTTATTATTTAAACTAAAAATTTTAGATGCAAATTATTCAGGAAGCTTTAAATCTCACTTGATGGTTTTGATTAATCCACGATCATTGATTCATTATCTCTGAACAAAGGCGTTACCAGCCTCAATGTGCTAATACACGACTTGAGTGACTTTTTTGGATCGAGTCGTTGCCACCAAATTATTTTATTTAACCTTAGTAATCTTTTAGTGAAGAAAGTACTGGGTCACGGTCAACATATTTTATGCGGATAAGAGAGGGTGGAGGCCTTTAGGTCGTTGGTTCGATGCCATATGAAGGTTTTATCCAGAGGCAGGTATTTACGGTAAAAACAAAATTTTCACCGCTAAAAACCGTAAATGACAATTCATTTTCAACACCATATTCACCGCTTTTGGTCAAAACAAAACCAAAGATGCAAATAAGTTTCACCACAAATACCTGCCTCTGAATTCTAATAACTACATTTTATTGTAATCTGCAATTCGTTTCCAAGGTACCACACCCAAAATTAAAAAAAAAAATCAGGGAGAGAGAGATATAGAGCTTCCAACTAAATGTTGAATTATTTTCACCACCAATTCACCGCTTTTGGGTACAATAAAAACGAAAATTGACTTTTATTTTCACCCCAAATACCTGACTCTGGTTATATCAAGGTTTTCCTCGGTCAAAGGACGCTCGCCTTAATATGCCTTTGTGATTCTATTCCATTATCTTAAGGCCACGTTTTGTCCCTAAACTGAATGATTTTCTTAGGGAAAAAACGATTTTATAGCTTCTTTAAATCAGGTAGTGATGACTAAGCGAGCAGCGATCGGTGAGCACTTGGATTCTGTAGATTGCAGACTACATAACTAGTTATGTAATTATGTTTACGAGTAGTTGTGAAGGGAACGCCCAAGGACTGTTTGAAATGACATAACATTTGCCATGAGATTGAATTAAACCACGTATATAAAAGACATTCATTTTCGGTTGCCGGTGGCGGAATTCGAACTTGCGTCCTCCCACACTAGAATCTCACTCGTTGCACACGAGTAGAGATAATGTCAATTTAGCGTTTTAGTTTTTAGCTAAATCACGAAAATCGTGAACACATGTGGAAAACGCTCAAGTGCATTTTATCAAGACTTTTTGACCTATTAATAATTAATGTTGCATTGTTTCATTTTGTTTTCAATGATCCTATAAAGCATCAATTCCATAAAAAGTGCAATATGAGACACCCCACATTTAAGGTTTTGGTGAAAAGAAAAAATGGATGCTACAAAATGCCAAGTTTTCAAAAATAAAATGCTAGCCATTCACATGAGCTCCTGTCACTTCGTGTTCGTCATCTCTCCAACCTTCGCCATTACTCGGACGTATTCGCTGTAAGCCACCGACATCGTAGAGCTGCTAGTCAGTTTCGGGTGACGATTTAAACCAATCGGAAGCCTTCTCTCTGTGAAATTTTACACATAACATGGTTTGTAATCGAAAATTAAAATAAACTTTACAACATTATACTTAAGATCTTTTCATACAAAATTGTCGAACACCGAATAATCTTCATAGAAACCCGGTTATGTGTGGATGGACGTAAGTGAAGTTATTTTCAGCCAATCGCAAGCCTTGCACATCAGCCACTTCCCTTCAAGGCCACTCCGACTCTCCGCGCGACTGCGATCAGAGCGCTGCTAGACCTCGAGCCGACCAGTCGACGACACGGTAAGACTGCTTGCCTTGAATTACATTGTGTAGCTAGGATCCTGTGCCTGTAATTTAACATAAGACCATCCAATAGAAATCAATCATAGTATTTATTATTTCTCATTTACTTTCTTGACCTCTTCCGGGCTATAACAAACCAAAGATATTTTGTAAAATTTCTCGCAGTTTTGAAACCGTTACGGTTGCATTCAAACGACGTTTTCTCATACAAAGATTCATCCGAAGCTCCAATGAACTGGAATGATGTCAGGTAAATTTAGCGACCGCGTTTTTCTGTGTTCAGAAATATGCTGCCAAGTCAAAATATAGTGAATGGCTAAACTATTTTTTAATTTTTTTCTGATTGGGCACACGGCTATAATATCGCCACTTCAAAATAATTTCAAACTTAAATTCGCCCAAGCACACCATTCAACGTTGTAGTTGAGTTTTTGTGACATGAATTTTCAACTGGCTTTCTAGATGCTGACTGAGAGAGAATTAAAAAGATTTTCTCTTGTCTTTCATGCGAATTTTTTCGTTTGGCGGTATTTTGTACCGGCAAACGAAAAAATTCACAGGAAAAACAGTATTAACTAAATATTTTTCTCATCAGTCAGCTTCTAGAAAACCAGTAGAAAATTCTTGTCACAAACACACAACTACCTACGTTGAATGGTGTGCTTGGGCGAATTTGAAGTTTGAAATTATTTTGAAAAGACTATATTTGCCGTGTGACCGATCAGAAAAATTTGAAAAAAATAGTTTTTATTTTCTAAAAGAGCCAGGTTTCAAAGCCATTCACTATATTTTGACTTGGTAGCATATCTGGGAAAATAGAAAAATGCGGTCGAATAGCCTTAAGCTAAAATCAAAGTTGCTATATTTACAAGTTAAATCAAAATTGCTATGTTTACGTGTAATTTCAATGTTTCATCAATTGTGCTGATAGCGTTGTGCCTAAATTTCTCTGCTGTAGGATGAAACGTGACCCTGACCAGGTTAATTAATATCTGTCTTGAGTGGCGTTAAATCAGAGCAGAGACCCGCTTATTTTTCACGTAGCCTATATAGTCTGTTCGTGTTATTATTCAATCTGATTGAAAAAGTGCATGGGTTCGGCACCACGAATGCGATAACTTCACCAAAAAAATTCGGCGTGTCTGCAATATTGCTACAAAGTTAAGGCTGTTCCACCCTGTTTTTCCATTTTCTAAAATATGCAACTATGCAAAACTGTAGTGGATGAAATAGAAACCTGGCACTATAAGAACTCAAAAACATTTTTTTTTAAATTTTCTGATCGGGCACCCGGCCGGCATAAATTGCATCTTCAAAATAGTATCAAACTGCAATTGTATCTATACTAGCACATCGTTCAACGCAGATAGTTGTGTTTCTGTGTTTTTCTTTGCTTTAACAAAGAAAACCTGGGATTTTACAATTTGGTATGTTCTACGAATTTTTTTAAATAACCGGTATTTTTTGTCAATTTGTACCAGAAAACGGAAAAATTCGCAGGGGACATGGTTACGAAAAATGCCATGTTTTCTCTTTGTTAAAGCGAAGAAAAACAGTCAAACTTAAATGTCACAGAAACACAACTATCTACGTTGAACGATGTGCTAGATACAATTGCAGTTTGAAACTATTTTCAAGATGTAATATATGCCGGGTGCCAGATCAAAAAAAATTGAAAAAAATTGTTTTGGTGTTCTTATAGTGCCAGGTTTCAATTTCATTTACTATATTCTTACATAGTTGCATATTTTAGAAAATGGAAAAACAGGGTGGAACAGCCTCAAATATTTCGTGCGCATGTAAATTCCCATACCATTGCATTTGGTAATAACTTTTCAAGGTCAAAGGTGTGAGACATTTACAGTGAGACTGTTATCGTATTCTGCGTCATATCTTTTGTAGCCTACCCTCTTTGTGTTGAATAGCTATCCTATCTGCATTTACTGAAATAACTCCCAATGGACGCGAGTTATCAGTTGTGATTATACGCATTCGTCCGTGATTCAATTCAATTCATTAATTTGGTTCTATAACTTTGGTAGATAACTCTTGATGGTTGGCGTAGGCTAGGCCTCTACCAGCTTTATCTTTATGTTCCAGGCTCCCAGCTGATGTCAGTCACTCTCGCGGCACTGCTGTCAGCGGGTGAGAGGGGGGGAACTCGCCCTTGGACCCTCGCCACAAGACAAGACGAGATTCCAGGTGAGCTGTGCACCGCTTGAGTTACATAACCCATCCACTTTTATTTAGTTTAATCAAATTAAGGTTTTGCTTTGGGTAAATATTCATAGTCTAGTAATTTTCTGTTATAAAGTCTTCTTCTTCCAGTGTAAGCGGGTTGGGGGGGGGGGGGGGGGGGTAAATCGGCGAAGTAAGGCAAGGCACACACAAAAAAAAAAAAAAATCACAGCATCCATAGTTGTATTATTATTATTATTTGTTAACTTCTGCAATGGTTTGTATAAAAGTATACAATACATTAGCAAATGAATTAAACAAATTGGAATGGGTGCTGATAGCTCCACTATTGTGTGCCCTAAAACTACATTACCTAACAAATTTTAGCAATCTTAGTTTTGAATTTGAACCTGGTCTTATGCCCCCCCCCCCCTCACAAACTTATGCTAACAGCACCTGTATTGTTACATGGACACTACCAGCAGGTGGATGTCGACAAGAGAATCTTGGAAGGTGGAACCTGCTCTCTGCATCACCTCTCTCCGAGGCTCCTTGTCGCATGGATCCAGGAAGCTGCCAGCGTTGACAAATAGTGGTGAGTAAAATTACCTCAATGCTGTATTCTCTGCGTGAACTACTTACTTTCAATTTTGAAATATCTTTAGTTAAAATGTTTTTGTGTTGTGTAATTATTATTATTATTATTATTATTATTATTATTATTATTATTATTATTATTATTATTATTATTTTTATTATCAAGTTAATTAAATAGTCTACACTATAGGGCCTACATGCATTTTAGGCACGTGAATTCAGAATTACTGCCTGATAGTTACTCTAAAGCTCATGGTGCCTTCTGCAGTGGCTCATGTTATAGTTGGGGTGGGAAATTGAACCCATTGTAAACTAGTTTGTTTTTATCTTTGTTCTCAGGCAATCTATGATACAACGTCCGGTATACCGGTTGGTGAATATCTACGCAAGTACGTCTGGCAGTGTCTACCCCGCTCTTCTCTGCTCGCCCGCACAAGACTCTCGCCAGCCCAGCCCGTACTACCTCAAGCGGAGACCCAGCTTACCTCAAAAGTTGTGCACAGCTCTGTTTAGGTGAGAAAACTGCACATACGTATAATAATTCTCTTCAATGCCAATATTGTCTTGGACTAGAACTAGTCGTGCTCAGTTGGGCCGTCTCACGTTCAGTTTTTAAACTGCACGTGTTTCTTGAAAGCCGTCGGTGAAATGATATTGATCCATTTTCTAGAAATCTTTTCCATTTGGATGTTCTATGTTCTTCTTAACAGTCAAACTTATGATTAAATAACAATTAAAATAGTTCAAAATTAAAATGCTTTTCTGATAAAAGTTGAGCTGACAAAAAACAATGAAAATACAAAATACAACATTCCTGTATGATCAAGCAAGTTGGCAATGTCGTACTTAACACAACTGTTCTTTGCTTCCAGCTGGCGCTACGTACCTCTCTCTTCTCCACCCACCGCCATCTGCCGCTCGTCACTGTACCCTGCATCGCAAGCAGCGTCCACACCGGAGCAGACCCCACTTGATTCGGTAAGTCTCATTAACTACTTTGTCAAGTCTTGCATTGTTTTTCATACAGCAGTAGATCCTCCTTGGTACATTCTTTGTCGATTTGCATATTTATTTGATAGTGTTCTTTGGTAACGTAGGAATTGTCTTTTGAACACAATACAACATACCCAACTAGCAAGGGAAAGAGCTTTAACTTCTAAAGTAGGCCCTACCGGTAAAGCTATGATTGCAGTTAATGTGCCTCATGGGCAGTCCCATGGTTAACAGTCCCCACTTCAAATGCTGAAGGTCCCCTAACTATTCCAAATACGTCTGGTTGAGTTCCACCATTCCGAGGCCATGACAGAATTGATAACTAAGCTTGCAGACTCTAAAAGTTTCTTCCTCCTGTCCCTCTAGTGGATTCCACTCTTTCCTGTCATCCCACTGGTTACCTCTCCACCAGCTCAAACGATCCATCTCGCTCTCAAACGTCTTCCCCATTTTTCTCTTTGGTCTTCCTATTTTTATTTTCCAGCCTCTACTTTAAAGTCTCATCTTAAGATCCTCGGCGTGCCTACCCCTTTCATGGACATTTCTTCCGACTTCCAATCCTAATTCTTTATTGATTGCTTTTTATTTTCCCATTTTCCTAACTTCCTTGATAATCAAGTCAGCAAATACTTCAACTGTCCATGCCGTCCGTGGTGACACATACAACAATAATAATAATAATAATAATAAATTATTTTAGTCTATCCACTCAGTTATATAACTGATTTTCAGTGGAGGACTTTAAATCAAAGCGACTAAGCCAACCCTGTAGGCCCAAACGCAATCGAATAGTGAGCGATAACCAACCAAAGATCAATATTTTTAATAGGTAATATAGCAATCAGTGGTATGGACAGTGCGAACACCCGCGAATCAACGCCAGAATCAACAAGGCCGATTCAGAACAACTCTGAATTTACTATGTGCTTCGTTGCTAGGACGGCTCCAAAGTCACCGTTTACAATCTCCTAAGATACGAACTGATGGACTTAAGTCCAAATCAGAAGTTAAAAAACTACTGACTATAGCGGGAATTGAACCCTGGACCTTCTGCATTGGAAACAGATACGCTAACAACAAGACCAACGAGCCACATACACACATAAGGGCGCTGTTTCGCAGCGTAGCCTTACAGCATTGCGTGAATGTGGGTTCGAATGCCAAATAAGTCATTTTTGTTTGTGATTGTCCTTCATCGTCATCCGTCACCACTTTACCGCCTCGAATATAGCAATATTGCATTAATAGACCAGACCTAGAGATGTTAGGCAATAAAAATCACAATAGTCATCGTACTGTATAGCATTCATGAGAACGTGGGTTCGAATCATGCATAAGATGTTTTTTTTGTAATTGTCCTTATAGTCGGCGGCATACCTGGAGATATCCACGGAATACTTCAATTTTAGTATAAAAGCATGAAATTTGGCATGATGATCGGACATACCCTACTGATGATTTAAGGAATTGGAGCCAATCAAAAATTTACCCAGGGACCCCTCAAATCAAAGATGGCGTCCAAACATGGCCTAATTTTTTTAAAATTATGGTCCTATGTTATGCATTTTCACTTTGCGCACGTACTTTCATGTACTGAATATAAATTTGAGGTTCAAATTAACTTTTTTTAACAACCCTCGAAAATTCCACTCGCAAGCTCGCAATTTGCGAGTGGAAATTTGCCAGTTGCGAGTCAGTAATAACCTACTCGCAAAAATAATCCACTCGCAAAAATATAAAACTAGGCTTCCTCGCAAAAAACAAAGAACTAGGCCTCCTTGCATAAACCGTCGGTATGTGATTGATACGTGTTGGCAGTGAGATGGGTTCTGCATTAATGAAGAGCGCTTCGAAGATGGTAATAAAAAGTCATAAATAACATTAAAATCTTCGAGTTCGGAGGGCTGCAGAGCCCATTAGCGCGACCTTGGTCGACCAGTCCCTTATTTATCAATGGGGCGACACAGACAACCACCCATTCATTCCACTCCCCTAAAAATACAATGCAGTAGTTTTACGATATTTTCGTGCTTCTGCTTAGGTTATGAACTATTTAGTTGTAAATTAAAAATATATTTTGGGTTGTATGAAGCTTTTGTCGGCGACCTGCTCAAAGGAAAACATGCGTATTTTCGAGTTTCGAATTTTGTGACAATTCGCAATCGCAAAACTTCGATACGCAGTCTGGCGGGAGAAATGTTCCCCATAGCCAAAGGGTGCAGGCTAGCTGTGTCCAGGCTGGGCGCTTACGGGGCTTGCGTGCAGTGAAATAAGTAAAATGGAATTCCCTCCTATAAAAAGCGAGAAAAGTCTAAGAGTATTGTTATGTTCCGTCTGCAGCACATTGACAAACAAAAATATTAACGTATCCTTCCGTCAGTTCCCAAAGGAAACCCAATATGTTAGTGTAACTGACGGCTTTGCCAACTCTGTGGTTATACTTATACCAACAGACGAAAGAAATGGGGACGACTATTAGATTTATTTAGTTGTCCTCCCTTGTAAATCAGTTTCTTAACTGAATAAAATAGACGTGAAATAATTTAATTAATCAATAAATACAAATAACATGTCAGAGTGTACATAATCGTACCGGCGATACCACCTAACATAGGCTAATAGCTTCCGACCCCCACAGTACAATGTGGCAGAGTGGTAGCGAGAGTGAGTTCTATGCGAAAGGTCGGCTGTTCAAATCTTCGTTAGGTCGTTTTTTTTTAATATCCTATTTAGGACCAAGTTTTTCTGCAAATGATTTCATCACATTCGGCCTCTTCGCGGACGCAATTCTATGTCGGAGATAATATGTGTGGCAAGTACTATATGAAGAGAATCACGAGGTTCACACTGTGCCTCCAACGACTGCGACTAGTGCTGAATGCATTTATTGTAATTAAGTATTAATATTGAACTTAGTATAACATAGAATGAGAGTAACAAACAAAACGGAAAGATGGTCCATGTGTAATGTTGGCCTAGCCATAGGCCTATGTTCAGCTATTCAGCACTGCTAGCCTTGAACATAGAACACAAATGGGGTCCTAATTATTATTACGATTTGAAATATGTTTACAATGCATTTTTCAAGAGTCTACTAGAAGCAACTTACCGCATACGCATTCATACAGACAGCTGACCAACAAACTCTCACATCACTGTAGGCCTACCACTTTCATCAGTGACCGTACGTCACTATTATTACGGCACGCCTAGAGCCAATCAAATCTTTGACCGAACAAATGATTTTGCGCTATAATAACATTTAGCCCATTATACATCAAAAGTTATTACGGCTGGCCATAGGAATTAACACTGCCTTGATTATCACCTTGCTTTAAAAATCCGGTAAAGGTGTGTAAATTGGAAGCTAACGCAATTGAATGTAGGCATAGCCCCAGCATTTTAACAATTATCTTGGACACGTTCCACAATCCCGCACGTTACTAAACTACACTATTTATTATCTCCTCGCCTTCTTTTATATTTCTAGTCGATTCACATCCATCTACGTATTTGAAAATAATTATAAATCTCAATCTTAAGTTTGACGTTTCTCCATCTACTACCCTTGTATTTACTTCCCTTGCACCCGTTGCTGCGGCCATGTTGGAAAATGACGTCACCGGCATTTAACCTTGAGACCGCGAATAAAGCATCTTGAATGAATTACAACCAATATCTGGATGCGCAAAGAAAGTCTTATTTCTACCCTCAAGTTTGAAGTTTAGCACACTTTCAGTTTTAGTGTGTTCAAAGCTCTGGAAGGAAGCGAACGGTTGTCGGAGTTAGTATCTTTGGTTGTCGGACCCGGGAGATCGCGTGCGCTTGTTTACGTTGACGCTTTCCATTAGATATGTTTATGTTTTAATTAGTTTTTGTCGAGTGTTCAGTGAAATAACATTCAACAGTGTGCTTTTACAATGAAACAGTCGAACATATTTTCCTTTTTAAAAAGAGTGTTAGTGACCGCGAAATAATTAGGCCTAATCAGGTGGAACAATCAGTGCCCAGCACTTCTAACATCTCTACAGGCCGAGACCGGTACCAGTGCGGGTGAGAGTGAGACGCGTAGTGTAGAACTTGACATTTCGAATTCGATAGCTGATAGTAGTAAGACAAACAAGAAACAAGGTGGATTTTTGCCTCAATGGCGAAGAGACTTCGTGTGGCTTAATTTTAATATTGAGAAGGAGTTGGCCACATGCAGTGTGTGTACCCAAAATGTAAAACTCGCTACCGAGAAGTGGGTCGTTGGTTTTCCTGGCCCTTATAAAAAAGAAACTTTTGTTTGGCATGCAAAAAGTAAAATGCACTGTGACAGTGTTAAATACAACACAGTTTCACAAAACCCGGCTAAATCAGAGTTAGCAAAATGCGTGCGGAAAATGGAAAAGTCTATGTTTCAGCACCTTACTCACTTATTTCACATTGCGTATTTCATTGGCACAAATGAAAAACCATTCACCGACTTCCCTCGCCAAGTGACATTAGCTCGCAGATTAAATGTTGAACTAAAAGACCAGTACATCAGTGACAAAGCGTGCCATTCATTTATAGAATTTATTGCATTAGACTTGCTCGAGACAGTGGTTGAAAATGTGAAAGTGTCCCCATACTTCAGCATCCTAATAGATGGTTCAACAGATAGGGCTGGCGATGATAATGCCGATGTGTATGTACGATACATACACAAAGGAGAAATAAAAGAAGATTTATTGGGTTTAGTGGTGTTAGAGAGTGGGACCGCCGCGTCATATTACGCAGCACTAACTGACTTCTTAGATTCCACTACCATTGATTGGCGCCGAGCCAATTATATGTTGAGCCTCGGTACCGACGGAGCGTCTTCGATGGTAGGCCATAAATCAGGCCTGATAACATTGTTGCAACAGAGCGATGTGCCACACTGCATCAGCATACACTGTGTTGCACACCGTTTGCAGCTTGCTATCCTTGATGCCACCTCGAAACTTGATTACTTAATCGAATTCGACAAAGTTGTAAAACGCGTGTTTCATTTTTACCGCGGTTCGAACAAAAGACTTCAAAGTTTACGTAAAACAGCACGTGTTATGGAAGTGGAGATAGTAAAGCTGCGTGACATCCATTCAATACGATGGGTGTCAAGTAAAAGCGACGCAATACGGGCTTTAAACAGGAACTTGGTTGCTGTCATTGTCAACCTAGAGTCTCTCGCCTCTGATTCATCCGTTGCTGGGAGTGGTCAGGCAAAGGGTATTGTAAAGAGCATGCAAAGTTTGAAGTTTGCAAAAACTCTTCACTTCATGATGGATCTGTACTCGGTGCTTGACCCCCTGTGTAAATTATTACAACAAAAAGAACTCGTGTTGTCCCAAATCAGAAACAAAATCACAATTGCGGTAGACTCCCTCGAAGCTCTAATAAATAACGAGGGCCAGGAAGTAAAATGTTTTTTATCTAAACTCGTTTACAACCGCGATCAGGTTAGTTACAACGGACTTAACCTGAAACACGTGATCAAGGGTGAAGAACAATACCAGCTACTGCGCAAAACCATTTTACAGAACACATGTAAATATTTACGCGAGAGGCTTGAGTCGACCGACAATGTTGTAGGCATGAATTGTCATATTCTCGATCCCATGCAGCATCCTGACAATGAAACGTTTCAATCATATGGAAATGAAGAGATCGTTACACTTGCTCGACACTTTAATGTTATTGACAATGAAAACTCACATCAATTGATATCTGAATGGATGGAGTTTAAGTATACGACGCGCGGTCTCGGCCTACAGATACAAGGTTATTTGAAGAGATTGCATGAGTACCCAACACGATTTGTGTTATTACGTCAAGTAATCGAAGCAACAACTTGTGTTGCCGTCTCAACTGCGTCGTGCGAACGAGGGTTCAGTTTTGTGAACAGGATTAAATCAAAACAAAGATTAGCCCTTGACACTTCCACCCTCCGTGACCTTTTACAACTAGCTGTAAACGGACCACCCGCCGAGGTCTACGATCCCAGTCGGGCCATAGACAAGTGGTATTTCACGGCTCCAGGGAAACGTCATGTGGGTGGGCACAAGCGCAAGCTGGCGGTAGCCGATTTATAGGTAAGCCCTATTATTATCCTGCACTATTCATTTACAGTATTCTCAACAAGCAAATATGAAAACTCAATTGTAAATAGTTCATCTGAATTGATTTTATTTGGCAGACGCGAGACGTCAGTTCCCGGGCCTACTTTTACGCGGACGTAGGAATTTAATCTAATCAAATTTAATTTAAACAGTTACAAATATATGCAACTTTGGCATTATATTTCACAGTTGTTTTTATACCTAAATTTCGCCTCAAAACGCGTTCTAGGGCCATCTTCTTTGTTCTAAACTCAAAAAAATTTCGCCTATGGCGAAATTTGCCTCCGGCGGCTGGGGCTTCGCCCCAGACCCCAGCTGCCCACGCAACCTAGTTGCGAGTGCAAATTCGTATTTGCGAGTGACTTGTAGGTGGAATTTTAGAGGGTTGTTTTTTAATCAGAAACCTCTTAAAATTAAAGATGGTGGCCAAAAAATCAGTTTGTCATTTATTAACGGATTTGATTGAATTTTGGTTTCTACACGTATATTGAGCTGCTGAGTATCATTTTGAGGTAAAAAATATGTTTCGTGACATTTATTGGTCACATAACCTAAAAAAAGTTTGAAAAAGGACGCAACAAGATTTTGTAATGTGATTATTTTCTTATCACTGGTAGCCAAACCTGATAAAAACACAGTAGTACGTATTTAGCAAACAATTATTAATGTTAAATACATACTAGTGTGTTTTTATCAGGTTTGGCTACCAGTGATAAGAAAATAATCACATTACAAAATCTTGTTTCGTCCTTTTTCAAACTTTTTCTAGGTTATGTGACCAATAAATGTCACGAAACATATTTTTTACCTCAAAATGATACTCAGCAGCTCAATATACGTGTAGAAACCGAAATTCAATCAAATCCGTTAATAAATGACAAACTGATTTTTTGGCCGCCATCTTTAATTTTAAGAGGTTTCTGATTTAAAAAAGTTAATTTGAACCTCAAATTTATATTCAGTACTTGAAAGTACGTGCGTAAAGTGAAAATGAATAACATAGGACCATAATTTTTAAAAAAATAGGCCATGTTTGGACGCCATCTTTGATTTGAGGGGTCCCTGGGTAAATTTCCGATTGGCTCCAATTCCTTAAATCATCAGTAGGGTATGTCCGATCATCATGCCAAATTTCATGCTTTTATACTAAAATTGAAGTATTCTCCAGGTATGCCGCCTGACTATTAATCGTCATCCATTACCACACGTTGTCTTGAATATAGCAATATTGCATAACGTTAAGCAACAAAAATCATGATCGTCAAAACACATTGCATTTACGAGGACATTGGTTCGAATCCAAATAGGACCTTGTTTTGTTGTCCATTGTCATCTATCACCTCTTATCGTCTCGAATATAGCAATATTACGTTAATAGAGACCAGTGGCGTGCGGTGAGGTAAATAGGTGGAGAAGCAATTGACTTGGAAGGCATATTTGTGAGAACTCGAGGGGTCTGGAGGCCAAGTCTTGAGTCATCTCACTTTCGTTCCGAGTCGCGTTTTCGTTTCAAGTCTATCAAAATCGCCAAATCGGTAGTCTTGGGACAAGACCACGAGTCGCTCGGTGACTTGGAACGAATAATTTTTCACGTTTCAAACCACGAGATATTTGGTCGTGACTTGGACTATTTCACGCGACTTGAGTCACTTGACTGCCACATCGAAAGTTTTAAATGACTAAATAAATAGTTATATGGTACATCCTTTGTATAAAGACGTAAATTACACTCTAAAAATGTTGGCAGAAGGCTTTAAAAGTATTTAAAGTGTCCTAATTGTCGTGACAATTATTTACGCTCGTCGCAAGTTAGCGTGCATCTGCCTAAGTAGCGCTTTTGAAAGCCTTCCCATCGTGGTTCCGTTGGCCGAGTGGTTAGATCGCTTGGTTGGAGTGTGAGAGGTCGCCGGTTCGAATCCCGTCCGGGAAAACTTTTTTACTTTTTTTTACTCATCGCATAATTATTGTTCACTTATTATCTGTGACAAAAACAATTTTTATAACTTTTCAATGAAAATTACTGTTTTTTTTACATTTCTTTGCAATTTGTTTTGGTATTTTAGGTAGGCTAGGCCTAGCCCTAGAAAACTTACGCAAACATAACAATATAAAAATATGATTAACTAGGAAAACGCTTAAGTCCCGCCGCGTTGATGGATGAGCGTAATTTTTTTAAAACGAAAAAAGCGTAAAATTGCGATTTTTTTAATAGATAATTTTTCGATAACGCTCAAATTTCACACGAATATATTCATTCATAAAATTAAGGTTCTGTGAAAAAATCATTACAATCGGATAAAGCATGTAGATGTTATAAGTCGAAGAATTTTTTTAAAAATCGAAAAAAATCGTAAAATTGCGATTTTCATGAGAAATAAATTTTTTGATCGATTTTTCCCTCCGTGCAGTTCTTCGTTCAGAGATTTCATAGACCTTTATAAAATTTCATCGCAATTGGAGTATTGGTTTAGCCGGAATCGTGTTCACAGACACACAAAAATACAAAAAAAAAAAGAAAAAAAAAAAAAAAAAAAAAAAAAACATTCCGGATTTTTTTGTCCAGTGTAGTGAAATGAAATCTTCGCTACGCTCGCTCCGCTCGCTACGCTCATCCAATTAAATAGAGAGCCTTTAGCCTTTAGGCTATTTGATAATAACAATAATCTGAAATAACAAGTAGGCCGAGCCTAATATACGCATAGTGTGTTTTGACAGTTGATTGAAAGTGCGAATCGATTATAGCATCGATAGTTCGTCACAATCGATTATAGCATCGATATACTTCACAACATCGATTATTTAATTCAAAATTTTTATGTAACGCTGTTTGTGATTGGTCGCTCAATGAGCTGTGGGGGCGGAGCTACAAGTCGCGAAAAATCAGTCGACTCGGAATATTTTCATCTCACTTGTCGTTTCCAAACGCATGGTGGGTTTCAAGACTACCCTATTTGATATTGCCAAGTCGCTCGCGACTTCGACGAGGTGACTTGACTCACTTCACGACTCGAAACGAGTGGTTTCAAGACTTGGGCTCCTGGAGCAGATTTTTGGGGATTTTTTTTTTTTGTATAAGTGGCCGGAAAATGATTTTAGAGAAATAACAAGAATACATTGGAGATTATGTATTTTCAAAAAATTGTGTTGCAGTAGCCGGATGTTTAAAAAATAGCTACAATGCAAGAAGTATATGCCGATCTTACCTTTACTTACATTTGAAATCAATTCTTCTTTCTGAGTAAAGTGACTCACAACTCGGTCGTCGAGCGAAACCGACCACTTGCCCAACTTGCTGTTCTGTCATGAGCAAACAACAAACACAGCCAACAGAATAGCTTGTTTAGCACTGAACTTCCCGTCAACCACAAATACTTATCGTAAAGCGACACATTAAATCGAGTAAACTGTTTTTTTTTTGTTTGTTTTTTGTTTTTGTTTTCAATCAAGCCACTAAGTCCCGGTGTTGCCCTACCATTTATCAATCAATAGTTTTTTCTTCTTCAAATGTTCGCCTAACAAACGGTTTTTCACAAACACCCGCAACTACAATATCCTTACAATACAAAGAAAACTTGAGAACTGACTAAAGTAGCCGTGCCATGTGTGATTTTCCCGCATTTTAGGACTAGCTTCACTGCTTCACCCCCACACTCCCTCGTCAATGACCATTTGTCGCCTTGTTTTAGTTTTGTTTTGTCTCACCCACGGCACATGTGTCGAACCGCGAAGGAAGCGCAGCTTCTGAGGCCATTTAAAATCTATTTCTAAACTCCGTCCAGGTCTAGAGGTTAACCTAAAACCTCTTACGGTCGGAGGATGCAGAGCGTCTATATTCGTGTATAGTTTAGGGTGACCAGACGTCCCGGAAATTCCAGGACAGTCTTGTTTTTTCGTAATGTGTCCCGGTGTCCCAAAAACGTTTTTGGGGACACTGTTTTGTCCCGGAATTTGAAAATGCCCGTGTTTCAGCAATCTTACCAAAACGCCTAGTGAAGTTTGTATTTCTCACGTTGGTAATGCCTCGCCTCTACGTCTACTAGTCGAATCGGGGGCGTGGTGGGGATTGTCATTCAGTGCCTGACCTTGAATGGGGTTTGTTTCGTGTTACAGTCGTGCTCCTGTATTTTAATTGCGCATGTCGTAGTGCGCCGGAGAAGAACGTGTGGTTTTTGTTTCCGTTTCAATTACAGTACTGAATGTGTTCTTAATTATGATTTGCGAAAGAATACGCATTTCTAGCTCGCTGTGATGAAAGTAATATCAAGGTTAAATGAACACCCTGTCAAGTGGCCTTTTCAGTCAAACACAGTGAGCGTAAGGACATAAAAAAACAATGTGCAATCAAAAAACACAAATCCGCAATAGCAGGTAAAGCTACCAGTAATGACAAGTTTCTTTTCCTGTGAAAAGTTCAATGAAACTTGAGGCTAAACTCTCAGTCAAAATGGACTTTCCGTATCTCAAGCAATCTATGGTTGTGGGATAAAGTTAAATGCACAATTTGTAGTTCTATTTTTTCTATCGCTCATGGTGTTCATTTCGTTCGAACATTGTTGACCACTAGGAAAAGAAAAAACACGAGGAAGTCCTGTCTGCTAAATGCACCAGTAAGAAAGCGCCACACTCTCAAGACATAAGCCAGCCCTCAACCCAACCCAACCTGTCTCAGATCTCACTATAGGCTATCTTAAGGGAAAAATTGCCCCAAAAATTTTCCACCTTTCCTTTCCGGGTAGCCCACGCAAGTCCACACAGAACGAAAGTACACGTGTCCCGGTTTTTGCTTTTAGAAATATGGTTATCCTAAGTTAACTGTTTCAAGACGGCAAACACTTCCTTTTATTATGAGTGAAATTTACAGCATAAAATATGAATTCTGGGTGCCGCGTTTTTTTTTAAATTTTATAAATTCATATACACCTGAAAAGTGATTCATTATACTGCAAATCAATACTATTACAATTAGATATTGGACTATTACAACTAGGGCCTACTACTAATAAAACATGTGTTTGTTAATTCGGTAAAGGGAAGCACTTGAGCAACAAAATCACCGTCATCGTCGAAGCGTATAGCGTTTACGCGGACATGGGTTCAAATCCCGAATAAGCCATATTTTTATGTAATCGTCCTTCATCACTTATCGTCTTGAATATAGAAATATCATTGCGTTAATAGAAATGTTAAGTAACAATAATAATCATCTTTATCATAAAAATGTAAGGTATTTTCGATGACGTGGGTTTGAATCCTGCATAAGTTGTGTTTTTTTGTAATTGTCCATCATTGTCATCTATTACCACTAGTCTTGAATATAGCAATATTGCATTTATACAGACGTTGACCAACAAAAACCCTCATTGAAGCGTATGGCATAACGAGGACTTTGGTTCGAATCCCAAATATAAAACTTTTAAAAAAATTGTGTAGTCAGAGTCGTCAATCACCACTCATCAACTCTAACATATAGCAATATTGCATTAATAGAGACATTGTGTGACTCGTAGGTCTTGTGGTTAGCATCTCTGCTTCCAATGCAGAAGGTCCAGGGTTCAACCTTGTTGATTTTGGCGTTGATCCGCGGGTGTTCGCACTGTCCACACCATTGATTGCTATATTTCCTATTAAAAAATATTGATACTTGGTTGGTTATCGCTCACTCGTCGATTGCGTCGGGCCTACAGGGTTGGCTTGGTAGCTTTGGTTTACTGTCCCCCACTGAAAATCAGTTACAGTAAGAACTCTTTTATCCGAGTTGGATGAGACCGGGGGCACCTCGGATTTGCGAAAAACTCGGATGGCGCGTTTCATTTTGTTTATTTGCTCTCGTAGCATAGCCTGATGTGGTAAAATGATATATGACACATGTAATGGATAAAGGAACATAAAATACACACGATACACTTCATACAGGGTATACTAAATGATTTAATAGCTTGTAAATCAAGCTCACAAACACATGTACACAATTAGGCCTACATGTCGTAATAAAAACGTATGTCTAGGCCTAAACTCGACGCAAGCTAGGCCCTAGGCCTAGCTCTCTTTCTCATGTGGGAAAACCTCTCACTACTATACCCGCGCTGAAGCTCACGACGCAAGATAAGTCTGGGAAAGAAACAAGATAAGCCCAAGAATAACAATTCAATGCGTTGTGATTACGAATTTCGTGAATCGGTTGAAACATGATTGCATCTAGTTCCACAACGACCATCTTTGAACAGCTGTGTGTGAGATGGCTGGATCGTATGCGCACGCGCATGCGCGCGACGCACACTGAACTCTATATGCTCAGTGGGTGACACTGACGCTTACCGGCGATGCGCCCGACGCACACTGACCACTGAACTCTATTATGCTCAGTAGACTGATGCACACTGCTCGATAGTCGAGATATATCGCCGATCTATCTTCTTTGCACTCACTCGTAAGGCATGCCTACAAATGTATGCGAGTACATTTAAAAAAGTGCGGCGCGGCGTCTGTAATTATTTTTATGTTTTATTTACGTATTTAAAACTTTTAATTTTTTTTTTTTTTTTTTTGCGGCTCGGTTAACACGGTACATCGGATAAGCGGAGATCGGATAAGAGAGTTCTTACTGTATATGACTGAGTGGGTACTCTTAAAATACAAATTTATTTATTTATTATTTTCGCAACAAAAGTCATCACATGATGATGCAACTGGTCATGTTACGGCGCATGATATGTTTGTAAAAGTCATCATAATCTATCGCAGTGTCCCGCTTCTGGCAGGGTCATCTTACGTTTGGCAACCATGTTTCCTCTTCTTTTTATCCTCACACAATCGTATCTCTTCCATATCCAACTCAATACCAACTACTGTAGCTTGAGAAAACATATTGAATCTCACTATTAAGTCTAATTGACCCTCTTATTTTAGTGTAGGAGTGGAAATTCTTCTCAGTCTTACGAGAGTTCTGAAAAGTTTCTTGGTTGTTACTTTCATATTTTTATTGCACCCTCCTGCCTCCAGTTTAGAAAAGGTATTCTAAGTCTATTTAGGCTATATTCAGTTAATTTCAAAGTCTCTGCTCTATTTTGAATTTATATATCATTTTGTGAAACGTGTGGATTCGAATCTTGCATAAAGCTTGATTTTCGTTAATGCACTTTAATCCTAATCTACCGGTATAGGCATACTGAACAATTACAAGAACAGTTCGCATTATGTATTGTAAATGTTTTGAATATGTCCAGTTAAAAATGATAATAATGATTAATGATAATGTACTAGAGAAGGTTCTACTGTATAGTAGCCTATTGAAATGGCTGTAGCCAGAAATATCATGTTGTGTGGCTCGTTGATTCTGTGGGTATATTCCCTTAACCCATTGGCGCTGACTTACGGAACCGTTCCGTATTCCACGAGTATGGCCCAAAAATTTACATACGGAACAGTTCCGTGTCCGTTCAGTTCGTCTTTCAATTCGCGCCAAACTGGCGTAGTTCAGTAAATCTCACACAGATAGCAGTACTATATGGAGGCTGACTCTTTTACCGACGTGGTCGACTTTTTTCCCCGATAAATTCTCGAACACGGCCATTTCACAGACGACTACAAATAATATGAAGGCCTACAAATTATCAAGGCGGTGCACCGTAACAGAAATAGGCTTCTCAGCTGTTGTTTACTTCGTAAAACTGACGTAAAGCTCCTGAATGTTACGAGATGGCGAATCTGAAGGCGATTGTGCTGAATTTCCAATGAGCGTGATATATTGTGAGATTCAGGAAGTGTTGTTGATTAGCTTGCAAATGATGCAAGCAATAATAATGATTTGGATGAAGACTAGAGTACTTCTAGCCAAGATAAAATAAGACGATGCCACAAGTAGGGCTAGGCCTAGGGCTGGCGGGAATATAACCTAGAAAAGCAAAGCATATGAACTAAAAACAATAGGCCTAGGCCTACAATTTTGTGCATTCATGCGATTTCGGCCCGTAGGCAGGGTGCGGCCGGGTGCCATCCCCCGTAATACGGATTTAACTGGATCCGTACGGGCAAAATAAGCAAAATCAACTGGTGGCTCAATGGGTTAAGTGCAGACGGTCCACAATTCGAATCACTGTCCGGGTTTGTTCTTTTAAAATATGAAATTAACTTTGAACTATAATTGCGAGACAATACAAGTGTACTGTAAGAGGTGAATTTTGGAGCCTAAATAGGAACGAGCCACAGATTAAATTGTTTGGGGGTACGCTGAGCTTGGCCCAACTCAAATGCGTGCAAACAGGTGTTGATGATTTCTGCTGAACGGTTGGTAATCTCATTACCAAATTTTGAATGGATGTTAATAAAGTACTTTTATATTGATATCCGTAATTGGTTGCACAAAATAAGCCTTAAGGTTGATCTATCGGCCTCATACAAATTTTCCTAAATATTATTTTATCAAAACAACAGACATAGTTTATCAATCTTCAACATTTGACATTGCCAAAACTTTGTTTTATTAATTTTTCGGTTGAGCGGTACGCCCAATATAGACGTTTATAGTGAAATTTATGACGTATTCCCCGGACATATTCCTGCTCATAATTTTTTGGTTAGAAGGCTAATTTTTGTTCCTATTTGTAACACGTACTCTTGCCTACAAACTAGCATACTTGGAAATTTTGTTCCGTTCATATCTCGCACGGTACACATTGTTTCCCCTGCCGGTACAAATACTAACTTTGTACCGGGAGAAGAAAAAAATCGTACCGTGCAAGATATTAACGAGAACATTTTTTCAAGTATGTCAGTTTGTAGGCAAGAGGACGTGTTACAAATAGGAACAAAAATTAGCCTTCTAACCCAAAAATTATGAGCAGGAATATGTCCGGGGTATACGTCATAAATTTCACTATAAACATCTATATTGGGCGTACCGCTCAACCGAAAAATAAATAAAAAATAGTTTTGGCAATGTCAAATGATGATAATTGATTATCTATGTCTGTTGATTTGATAAAAAAATATTTAGGAATTTTTTTATTAGGCCGATAGATCAACCTTAAAGATCCATTGCGAGACATAAGTCCAAAACGTAAAAAATGGGAAATCCAAAACATGGATTACAATTCTGGAAATTCTCACCGAACCATTTATCTTACATTAAAATGAAATTAACCTGCGCGTTCACATTTATTTAAACGTTGATATCCATTATGCAAATTTGAGTTAAAAAAATCTGTACACTTGGAATAAATTCCCAAAGTTGACCAAAATTGAGTAAATTTTAATTTCTAAATTCTAATTCAAAATCAATGAATTAATTTAGGAATACGCATAATGGATAACATAGATTTATTCTTTATAAACGTTAGTGTGAAATTTGATAATGGTGTTATAAACCGTTTACCCGGAAAAACCAGAAAGCTGAGCGCCTAAACTCGTCTCCGTTCTAACCTCAGCATACCCTCTTAAATGTCTTTCATTGACAATTGATGGTTGTAATAATAGTGTGCACGCAATAATAGTACTGGGCGTAGATTTAGTGAGCGTGGGGAGATTCTCAATAAAATTTTTTATTTAAATTCATTTTATTTATGCGTAGAAAACCAGGCTATAAAAGTGTGGTAATTAAGGGTCATTTTAGTTGACATCTTCCAAAGTTTATCATTGACTGTGAGCTGGTGGGATTTGATTAAAGCTCCGTGTACTGTCTAATTATTTCCTATAGAATCTTTCTTGTTGTTACATATCCTCTTTATAAACTAACATTTTTCAATAAGCTGCAGCTGCCACTACAGAATTTCCCATCTGAATTTAATTCTGCTGACAGCTTGATCTTAACTTAAGTCACATCAAGTAAACAATTAAATGTAGTTTGAATTTACCAGTCTCCAAGCAACTGAACTAGTGGAGCATTGTCAAACTTTCTCAAATAAGAACTAACTGCATTGTGCATACTACCATGTTGATTCAAATGTAGATTCCACCCCCACTGGAAGATGTCTACCTATCAAGTGATTTTGCTTCAAATATGCTTAGTGTTTATTAGTAGGTACGCCACTCTTCTACGAGTGGTTAGGATTAAAATAGATGCCTCAACTGGAACTTGAAAATTAGTAGGGATGTCAAAGGATTGGTAATCCGGATAGAGGCGCATGAAAATGGTTTTATTTTAAGACAAAATTTCATTTTTGAGCGAGCGTCTCCACTTGACTCTTATGGCTCGAATGTCTTTTTTTTTCTTTCTGTTATTGCTTCGGTACAGGTCGCACCGTTTCTCTGATCGACCTGAAATTTTGCACACGTGTACATACCACCTATGCGGGTTGCTGTATAGTTTTTGAACAAAATCCAATCATTGGTTATAAAAAATAAAAAATAAAAATAAAAAAATAAAAATGTTCCGATCGTTATGAAATTTTGCAGGGTCAATAAATTCAACATTCTCTCCTATTTTACAAATTTTCAGCTAAATCGGTCAAGATCTTAAGTAGTGTAGATAGAAATTACATTTTAACAAAAGTAACGTTACCATGGCAATGAAAAGTCGCACGAGAATTCTGGTCACTATGCACTGCCACCTAGAAGTAATCAAAATACTATCGAGGGAGTAGTGTATTATTTGTTATTACCAAAGAGTTAAAATAGTTTTCCCAAAGAAATGATGTCGAGGTCCTCTAGATGGCGGTGGATTTTATTCACAAAGTAAAGGTTTACCCACGGGTTTACCCAAATACCTTGCCAATAATAAATAATATTGGAAACATGGCCCCGTGAACAGCGAACGTCGCAAATTTTAAAATTAAAAAAAAAATGTGCAATGTGGGTCTAGCTATAGCACGTGCTCGCTTATCAACGCGTCCAACTGAGCGTTTCCTAGTATATATAAGTACTACTGAAGCTTCATCCGTAGTTGAGGGACATTTTTGCAAACAATTAACCACAAAAACGACAAATAATGTTGTACCAGTAAGACACCATCAAGAATTAGCAACGGCAGGCAGACATATGTCAACGTTGACAACCAATAAAACTTTTAAAATCGTGTACTTCATAATTCATGTTATTGTTATTATAATTCAAGAGATAACTCACATTTTATAAGTAACGGGAAAATTAGGAGAGGTTGTTCCACAATATAACAATGAGCATGCCAAATAACATCGTACTGGTAGCGTACCAATGAGCCATATATGTGAGAATAAGATATGGAAACAAAAGATCTCGGGCAAACCAAGGTCGGGATTCGTAAGGGAGCCATAATGACCTAGGCGATAATATTCAAGAGAGAAGCGAGGCCAAATTAAAACAGTTTGCAAAAGACGTGATGCTGTGGTAACGTGACCGAAATAGAGAAAGGGTGGAAATTTAAATTTAAAAATCCATTTGAGAAATGGATAGAAAATAATGCAATGTATCAATGGTGGTTATTAGTTAACAAGAAGATAGTGAGACTAAAAAACCAGCGGATAAAGTGTACAAACTTTTACGCTCGATTGTAGAGCAAACTATACATAAGAAAAGGTAGCTCTGCATAGTAACGAGTACAAGATGAACCAACAAATATCAAACAAAACACTATATTGAAAACATGCAAGAAGTACAAAGGAGAAGATTGAACCTGCTGATAAGAGTTGCTGGTGAGACTTGGGGTATACCAGAGGTTTTGAACATGGCAATGCAACAACGCATTCCCTACAAATGCACTGGATCTGTGAACTAAAATATGGCGAGTCAAAACCACGCCAGTAGTGCAACAATGGAAGCAAAGGCTAATATTCCACCCCTAGGGTGAGATGAAATTACACAGCAAGAACTGTATTAAAAAGTAGTAAGATTGTACAAGTACTAATAGAGTACCATGCAAGAGATTGATAACCCACGTAACATTCATAATGGAGGCGCGACAAATCAACGAATAATATGATAATAAGAAAATTGAGAATATACAAGACCTCCTACGTCTTGCGTAGATGTAGCATTGTTAGAAATCCTCCATGCGTTAATAATGCCAGAGAAAAATGCTACAAAGAATTACAAAAAAAAATCAAAGAAATCATCAAAAATTTGCATAAAAGGCACACAGAAAAGTGCCACAAAAACTATCTGCTATATCTCATTATGGAAGGATAGGCATCCCCAGAGGGGAAAAAATGCAGTTGCAGGGTCTGAAGAGTCTGCTGCTTCCTACACAGCTAGTGCCAACGGAAACAATTGACGACTAGCATTTTACCCGCCTCCTGACTTCACGAGGCAACATGGCGGAATGAGTTGGGATAAATCCTCATTTCCCAAGTTTACGTCTGTTGAACGGCGCAACACTAATCACGCTCGAACTCTTATTCTATTCATTATTTGGACAGAACTTAAGAGGAATATTATTTAGCAAACATATCATTGCTTATAATAGCGCTTATTGCGAATTTTTTGACACAGCTGTTAACTTGTTATTACAATGTACGCATCATACATAAAAAATAATCAAAACGACTATAAACTTTCTCAACTTCAATTGACAAAAAACTACTGACCGGATTTTGACAAGACCTCCTTCAAAAAATGCATCCGGCTGTTTAGACAAGAAATAAATTAACTTTCTAGATGGAAAGACAGAAAGTGCACTGAACGAAATTTTATAGCATAGGTTCATATGCAGTGTATGTGTTTTTATGACAAATACGCACTTTTGACGTGCGGATGAGCCGTGAAAAACTGCACGCTGCATATTAACCCATGCTGTAAATTTTCGTTCATATCACTTTGTGTCTAGAAAGTTAATTTATTTCTTGTCTAAACATTCTGATGAATTTTTTGAAAGAGGTCTTGTCAAAATCCGATAAGTAGTTTTTTGTCAATTGAAGTTGAGAAAGTTTATAGTTGTTTTGATTATTTTTTATGTATGATGCGTACATTGTAATAACAAGTTAACGGCTGTGTCAAAAAATTCGCAATAATCACTATTATAAGCAATGATATGTTTGCTAAATAATATTCCTCTTTAAGTTTTGTCCAAATAATGAATAGAATAAGAGTTAGAGCGTGATTAGTGTTGCACCGTTCAACAGACGTAAACTTGGGAAATGAGAATCTATCCCAACTCTCGACACTTGGCCTATCGATCGTTTTAAGCTCCGCCCATCACTAGCACCAGTCGTCCATTGTGATGCTGTTGAAACTTGAAAATTTAAAAAAACAAGTAGGGCCTACATTGTGATTCCAACTGACTCCATGACGGCCACTGCAGCCATTGCAAACATAGGACGGAGGCAGAACCCAAAATTAGATGCTGAACTACAGATTTTGCGCCTTCTGACTGCTGGAAGCAAAGTTACAATGGATTCCGGCGTCTACGGTAATGATGAAGACAAATACTTGACTAAACAAGGTTGCAAAAAACCGCAAAATGTCAAATGGCAGGGATTGGAAGAAAGTAAAGTGATATCTCGACTGGTTTGAGAAGAAAATGCACATAAGCATAAATAAAAATAATTGTGGGCATATCATGAGAAATAGAAACTTGAAATAATGTAAGTTTACTGTATTCAATGAATTTTGGTGTTTTTGTGAAATTTATACCGATTCCGGTGTTAGCTGCGATTCGATCAATTTGCAAAATAAGATCATTGGCACATAATTTGCTATTACTCATTTGCGATGGCGTACATGACAGGTCTCTAGATCCTAACGTTAGAGTTTTGATCGATAGATCTACATTTTGATAAGTTTTGAACATAAATTTGTCAGAATCAACTTCTTTTAACGTGTCTACCGAAGTAGAGCTTTCCTTCATAAAAGAGAACCGGTTTGGTAGCTAAATCAAATAGGCCTACACCATTAATAAATAGTAAACGCCAATTGTTGGCGATATCTTGCAATTCTTAACCACTAAACAATATTTTTACTGTAGAGGCAGGCTATATTATTGTTTATGTATCGTATAAATTAACTGATCCATATCGAATCATTCGGCTGTAAAACGATGAAAATAATAGTTGAGTGATGAATAAAATCACTCAACTGAACAATAACTTGGGTAATTTAGTTTAAAATTATTTGCGATATTTCGGAGACTGCCTCCTTTTTCATGTATGGTCCATGCCCGATTGAGGTGCAGACCTCGTCTGGCGAACAGGGAGGGAACGCCACAACATCTCTCGGTTATTTATTTGTTTCTTGCCGACCCCCAAATGGTTAGTAAATCATAACTAACTGGGCTTATGGCATCTGATTATGCCTTGATGACTGCGGCTTCTTTTATTTTTCCTAAATATTGCGAATAATTTTGAAGTAAGTAACCCAGGTTATAGTTCAGTTGAGTGATTTTATTAGGCCTAATACATTTCCGGGTTACTGACTTGTTTTGTATAATTTTAGTTAACAGATTGTTTGACATCCCTACTAATATTGTATGCGGCTTATAATGGCGAGGGTGAAAATAAATTAAGCATTTTAGTATTATTAATAGAAAAGATCAGTAAGGTGAATCCCTAGACCTAAATATGAGTTAAAGAATGCGGTAAAGACATCTGAAAAGTTGGCAGAATGAAAGGGGGACTTACAAAATAACATTATTTTTTTGAATTTTTTTGGAAGGGACATATAACCTCTGAATCAATGTGCATTGTTTCTTCATACGTTTATCTACAACCTAACTATACAGGAAAATGGTTTTCTGTAGTTACTTGCATTGCACGATTTTTTCGTTGGGACGTTACATTTTAAATTGTACCGGCAAAATTGTGCAACACAAGAAACTATTGAAAACCGTTTTCCCTTATAATTAGGTTGTATGTTAGGGTGTGAAGAAACAATACACCAAAAATTGCTGTTCAAAATTTAGTTTAGAACTAGATGTCTTGATTAAGGCATTTTGAATATCTTTACTGCATTCTTAAAACAAATATTTAGGTCTAGGGATTCACCTTATATAAGTTAACAATTGCATAGTTTCTAGCTTATGATTTTACCCTTTTTGTAATTTCACTAAATAGTTTCACATTCATATGAGAGAATGTATCCAAATACTTGCCCATCAGCTTGACCAAATTCAATTTCAATAAACTTATTCTTTCTTTGTGTTACTGGGACCCCCAAAAGAATACCAGTACATACAATAATATAATAACTGTGTTGAAAAACCTTTCGGAGGCAAGCACAGATTCGAGTTAAAAGCGCTTGTTTGCAGAGGAAATGTTACTTAGTTATTGTTCATTTTCGCTTAATTGTAGAAACGTGCTTTGTTATGTAAAACTCAATCTAAATCAATATGTGTTGTTCGTTGGTCATGTAGTTAGACGCTCTGCTTCCAATGCAGAAGGTCCCGGGTTCGATTCCCACTATAGGCAGAAGTTTTTTCTGATTTGGACTTCAGTCCTCAGTTAAAGCCATCCTAGCAATGAGGCACTTAAAGGGGCTAAAAACCCCAAAAATTATTTTTTACCACGTGATCTATAGCACAATACTACACTCAAATGACCGTTTATAAAATTATATCTTGTAACTGTGATTTAACACGAATTTTTTAATTTTTTTGATCCAGAAATTGGCAAAAATTGTTGTTTTGGAAGATTTCCTAAATCGGCTTTAACCTGCTTCTTTTTTGGTCCACATAGATACTAGAGCATAGTACCAATCAAAAATGCCCCTTTATAACATCATGTCTTGAAATTGTGCCCAAATATACCCTCAAACACGCAAAAATATGCATTCCAAAATCATACCCCATCTTGGTAATCAGCATATTTTGACCGAACTACTTGCCCAAATTACAAAACAAGATATAGAGAATTTACAGATAAGGCTGTCGAGTACGTCAATAATGGCCAATATTTTTTTGGATCAAAATCCTCCAAGGTCACGGGGCATAAAGATCGTCCCCATGTTATTTCTTATGGGAGATTTTTGCCGATGGGACCTAGCTCGAAAAATGTCATGTTTAACAATTTTTTGGGAGGTAATGGTGGCCCCAATAATTTTTCTGTTAGTTGCTAAATTCATTACTAGTTAGCCTGAATGAAATATATTTTTTGAGTTTAGCGGTTAAATACCCCTTTAATAAATTCTAAGTTTATTTTGAATCAGCCTTGTTGAATCTGGCACTGTCCGCGGGTGTAATCGTGTCCAGCTCGATTGATCGGTGTTTCATATTTAAATATGCTGGTCTCTAGTTGGACATTGTTCGCTTGTTGACAGTGTCAGTGCTGGCTTGGTCGGCTTTAAATTTAATGTCTTCCACTGAAAATCAGTTAAGAGACTGTGTGGGTAGACTCTAAATACAAACTTATTTATTTATCAATTTAAATGATTAATTGTCCCATTTGGTTTACTCCAATCAAATACCTAATTGAACTAGAAGTGACTCTTTTTAATTAATTTCAATTACCATTAATTAAGCATGTTTATTGCATTGTCAACAAATTTTAAACAAATTTCTGTGCAAGCCACCTCCATTAAAATCAACTTGGAATGCATAGGGTAATTTTCTAAATACTTAATTGTTTAAATGAGACTTACCAGAATAACTTCATGGTTTTGGTTAACAAATTATAACTACGGTTGATACCCAGCCCTGAGGATTCGAGACATATTTCTTGCAACAGTGTGAATAACAATGGACATTTCTGCAAAATATGATCGTGACATTAGCAACAATTTAACCGCCAACACTAGAAACCAGAGCACACCTACTAGTACATTTCCCGTGCTTGCCTCCAGAGTCTCTTAATATGTAGGCTGCTATTAATTTGGTAATAGTTGTTACAAAATGATATCACATAAAAATCCAAACATAATGCATGTATTTGATTTGCAATTTGCTGTATTGTTATAACTGGCTCACCTAGACTACGTCAATAGAAGCATTAATATTTGGATACACCCTCTTATTGGTATATGATGTTCTTCTTGTAAATATTCATTCAAGGAAAGATATTTACAAGAATGTTTCAAGTAGTAGGCCTACCCACTTATCGTCCAACCAATGATATTTAACATCTATAGTAGGCTAGATCTTCAGTCATTGGTCCACTTCTATGACAATTTGAAGCCATCTTGCATGTTAAAGTAGAGGGAGCAATTTGTAGGCCAAATATTTTTCAAGATGGCTCTGAGCATATAAGCCATTAACATCAAATGATTATTTAAGTCCCTTATGCAATAACTTCTTATTGTTTCTGTTTGTGCACTCCCATGCCCAAGCTAAAACCATACCAAACAATCCAGAAAAATACTTAATCGCATCTAAAACATAATGTAAAGCTTAAATTAAAACGTCAAATTGCCATCTTCATTCATTCATCGCTATTTTTTTATACATTATTATGATTTATAAAACTAACTCATGGACAACACATATACAAAAAATACGGATTATTGCACGTTTGAAGTACATGAGCGTTGAAGGCCGAGCATTTTCAGTGGATTGTACGCTATTTAACAATGATTTTCATCCAACTTCATTTTGTCATTGTTGGAACTACTTTTAAAATGTTTAAAATGCTTTAGTTGCCATTAGTCGTTTGGTTCCCTTTCCACTCGCTTTTATTGTGTTGCTATTGCAGATCTCCGCCCCCACTCGTGTAAGGCGCTAGAAAGAATACGATCTTCAAATTAGTTTCCCCGTGTTGTAGCTCTCTCGTACAACGCATGACTTTTTTTTGTCCTACCGATGCGCTCCTGGCTT
>JAMZAV010005546.1:0-43794 GCA_024449915.1 Sweltsa coloradensis
GGGGGGGGGGGGAAAAAAGTGTGGGGACTAGGTTTTATGGTTACTAGTTTTTGGGGGAATAGTTTTTTGATGGTTTGGGGTCAATACATGGGGGGGGGGGGGGGGGGGGCTTGTTTGATGGAGCATGAAACGTACCCTATCCCCATTTGTGGCAGAGTATAGGGCGCGAGGAGTCGATCATGGTTCGGGTAGCGCTTTAGGGGCCATATGTTTTGCCATCGGACCAGGTGGGAGTTGTCAAGGAGCAAGGACGTCTCAAACTCTTCTCTGTGATGGGGGATCAGGTTGTGTTTTCTTCAGGCAAAGTATTTGGGGGGGGGAGATCGTTTTAAGAGTGTGGCCAATTTGGTTTGATGGTTTTTGACGGGGGTCGTGAGTGACTTTGCAAAGTTTGGTTTCCGGATTTGTTGTATGTTTTCTTTAGTGTTCCCGAAGACGGGACGAACAGGACGGAAAAAGAGTCTCTCGGGGCGTCCCCAACTTTTCCAACTTTTTTTAGTTCCGATGTCCCATACCTGTTTTAAAAACCCATGTTACACGAAGTATATACACACGTTTATTACGCGGAAAACACTCCCAAACTAGTTTAAATTATGCCTTGCCAAATTTGAGAAATATCTGTTCCTGACCCGAAATGACGTTGGCCCCATTATAGTCACTAGGGTGACATTGTTGCTCTTGAGAAATTTGGGTTTTGGTCGTGAGTTCATCGCTTCAGGTTTTTTTTACCCTAAAAGGGTTTTCGTATTTTAATAACTGCGCTTTATGTTTAGTGCCGTTTTTGTTTCTTGTTTCGCTCATTCAAAGTAGTCTTTCCTGTGCCATCACGTCTGTTTTGAGCGTGCGACACATACGAGACTGTGGGTTTTCTCATCATTCTTATGTCCATAGTAATTGTGTTCATTATACGAGCATTCTGGACATAGTTTTTTTTAACATTTTTGCATTTTGCGCGTCGGAAAACTTTTCCGTGAGGGTTTTTACTTTGTAATTTCATTAACCGTACATGGGTATTCGACCAATTTTACGAGTTTGGCAAACTCTGTAATTAATTACCCCAAATTTTAGAGACTTATGTTCATTGTAAACGGGTCGACATAAGTTGATTGCCTTTTGAAAATAAAAATTATTTTCTCATTTTTATTTTCATTAAAAATTTCAACAAAATGAGATTTTCTTTCTTCCGCAAATTTTCAGATCTTGCAAAGTTTTATTATGTTATAACTGACTTCTAAAGATAGCTCTGTTTATTTCACTTCCTTTGGGAACTGCGACTAATGATATTTGCCTATCCTGCACATTACATTCTCACTTCACTAAAAAATAATCATGTATCACATATATGTTCCCCTTTCTCCTCAAGGCCCCCCCCCCCTTTCACTTATGGTGAGTCCCGTATAAATAGTTTTAAAAAATCACCTATCCCCAAAAATGAGTGGTTTTATTTATGAATCCACTTGCCCATAATGAAAGCTTTTTGAGGAGGTTCAACCCTCTTAAATAAATCTAAAGGGAAAAGGTTATATTTGATCTAAAATGGCTATTTGATCTAAAATGTTAAAGAATACTAGTTCTCAAAAACGCGCTTTTCTAGTAAGTGGGTTTTATGCTATGCATAACCATGCAATGCATTCTCCTTAGGCCTATATTTTCGTAGGTACACATTTTGAGCTATTATTTCATTAGTGGATGCACAACAATTTTTACATACGCCACCAATGTCCCGTGGTACGTCGCACATCAAACATTATTTTCATATCCCACCAATGTCCGTGGTACTCGCACATCAAGCAATATTTACATATGCTCACCAATGTCCATGGTACGCAGTAAGTACTATTCTAAATATTTTTACATGAAGGTGTGACCATGTCGAGAGGTACGGCGAGGACGTCATAATCGTCAGGTGAAACATTTTGTTCGTCTTCGCTGGAATCTGACCAATCATTACCGATGTTGATAACCAATCAGTCAACAGTTGCATCGATCATGAGCCGAGTCCCACAAAAACTCTCTTCCACAACTTCAATTTACGTGTGTGACGCACCTTCCCAATCTTCAGGACCCAGTCGATCAATCCCCTCTTCCACAAGACGTCAAACCTCCAGCATCTTTCAAATAAGTGTTTGCTGCGATTTCAGCGTTGAGATACTTATCGTACTTTGGCTTTTCTCGGTAAATTACTTCCATTGACTCACTTTTTACCATGTCGTCATTGTGTACCTTTGCTCGTTAGCCATTGCTGCATGTCTCCCTTCCTCCATGATTGTGTGAGAAGTTTATCTTCTTTCATTCTTTCATTCTTCATTCATTCACGTAAACTGATATTTTTCATTCACGTAAACTGATATTTTAAGTTTATGAGGATGTGTGCGGATATTCCGGGTTACAGGAGCTGGCCGTGGTTAAGCACTCTCTCAGTTTGAAGTCATCATTAAGTCTATCCATGATTGTGAAGTAGACGTGTGGTGTGTCGGTTAATGGGGTAGAAGTTTAAGATTGTAAGATTCGAAAATTGTGTTCAATATATTGAACAACTTTCAAGTTTAATTACGAGTTCAACTTCCATGATACATATACTGTACTAATATTTTTCACATGTGTCAACTTGGGGGATCTTTAGACGTCTTGGGATGGTTGGACAGGGGGCACATATTCTTCTAGCCGGACCATGTCGCGCTCGCAGTTGATAAATTTCTTCGATTGTTGTGGCCAAAGCCCGGTAATACGCCCATCCTGGGTCCAAACATTACGAGCGGTGGAGATTTCCTTGCCCTTTTAAAGGAGTGCTCCCCCCTTCGTGTTAAGTTTTTATTACTCTTAAAGCACTCGCAGTTTTTTTTACTCTTTTAAGAAACCAAACGGGAACTGTCATTATAAATCATTACAACTAACCATAGAGTAGACGTGGGCAGTAGTAGAATTCCCCTGTCGTGCATTTTGATGTTTTCCCCAAAAAAAATTCACAGTCCTTAATTTTGACGGTCACTTGAACTAGTTGTTTTATTATGCAAATAGTAATAAATTTAAACAAATTGATTACAAAAATGAAATTATATTCAGTTTGCAAATTTTAGTATGCAAATATTCTTGAAATCAAAGGTTTGAAGCAGACAACACGTCGTGACCTTTACAGTATCCTACAGTCAAAACTGAAAATTAAGTAGGCCCTAACTCTTTGAGTAGCCGAAGTTCATGCGTTAAGCCTGTTACTTCCTTACTCATTAAGCTTAAGCGTATATCTGGGGCAATAGGGCTAATACAATGAGGCATTGTTTAAAAATGACGAAATCAGTCATAATCTGTATGATGTATGATAAAATAACGAAATAAGTCATAATCTGTATGATGTATGATGAATAATAAAATAAAATGAAATGAAATTTATGCTAAAATTTATTTTGTTAATAGTTTTATTCAGTTAATAATACTACAGATTGGCTGAAAACTTGAATGTAAGAAAGCCATGCCTATTATGAAGTTCACTTACAAATGGTTTTTTGTGGGGAGTGTATCGACCACGTCGGGTACCTCTCCGCGATGGTTTTTGCAGTACGCCGCATACTCGTTGTATAGTTGGACGGGCCGAAATGCTGGTCAGAGGGTTCGCACACTCGCGTACAAAACTATTCATGTGCTTCAAGAGCCCATCTCTCTCAATCCCTTTAGCCAAGCTGTTGCTTAATGTTGGCAACGGTGTTGGATAACCAGGTTTTGTTTTTTGGTGACCTATTGAAAAAATGAAAATTAGTACCATAATAAAACCACACTCTTTTGATTGGAGATCTTGTCAGACTTGGAGTCTCGTTACAGAAGGATGTAGTCTTCAGGGCTAAATCGTGCATAGTTAGAATTTATTCCTCATCGGAAACTCACATGAATAGTCACTGATAGGTCTAGGCCAACCTCTGTGGCCCCATTATGTTCTAGGCCCATGGCCACGTCCTGCCAGTGTAGGCGCAGCAGTTTGCTCCGCTGTTGCTCTTTTGGCCGTTTGGCCGTGTTACGTATAACTTTACGTAAGTTACGTAAGAAGTTTTCGTCGTGAACGGCCAAGTTATTTTCCATAAGACAACACCGTAAGTTAGCGCCAAAGTTAGTGGATAGTTAGGGCCCCTAAGTTGATCGTGAACGCCGCTTTAATCTTTTGTTCTGTCCCTAGGTCTAGCCTCGGAGCCTAGACTAGGCCTAAGCCTACAGGAATTACTTTGACTGCAACTTGGGCCTAACTAGGCCTCGTCAATCTGCACTGGTTGAGAAAATTTTTTTGCATTCGAACTTGATCAAAGTAACAAAGATCCTTAGGTTTTTTAAATAGGGCTTCTGAGAAGCCTGAAGTAGGCTTTAGCTTGAACCTTGTAAGTTGCAGCACACTCAAATTCTTAGATTAGGGGGGGGGTGGGGGGGTGGGGATTGTTTATGAAGTAACATCCAAAAAGCATACACTCTTATAAAGAATCTCATATTAACTATGATCGTTATTCAGAAAACTTTTTTACAAGAGTTTGTTTTTATGGACATAGAAATTTTCAAACTGGGGTTTTTTACTTTTTTTTATCTTCAGCCGCAAGAGAAAATCCCAAAAGGTTAATTCATAGGTATTTTCGCTAAGTGGGAGTTCATTAGTTGCTGCGTTACAGATTTAAGTGATGTATTTATAGAGTAAGTAGAGCTTAATTCACTTAGACTAATACATGCTAACAATGCTTTCTTTTGCTATACTGACAGTTTGCTTCCAATACTTTTATTGTGTATTTTTTTCCCAAAATCTATTGGTACCCTCCTTCATTTTGGCAGCTTGCTGGCATTTACTTGCCCCGATATAATTAGGGTATTTAACCATCTGCTGGCCCCTCTTCCAACATGTGATGCAGGTAACTTTACTTCCACCTTTCCCCCAATGTTCAGTATGTATAATGCTGAACTGTTTGCACTATTGGGAAAACCTACTATATGTTCAAAGGAGTAATGATGAAAGTTTCTAATCTGCACAGACTCTTTGAGTTCCCTGGAAGCAATTTTCAGAATTATATGCAAGCCATCCCCTAATTCACAAGATTCAGATTATCTTACAAAGCTTTCTCTTAACAAAGTCTGTAGTTTTGTGTTGTGTCCCTGGTCATTCCGGGATCTTAGACAACGAGTAGCAGACAAATGTGCAAAAATCAGCATGCGAAAAGGACAGCATAGACTGTCAGCTAATCATTCCATTAGACTGATACAGACCAATGTCTGTGTGCCAGCACATTCTGTTTGACACGTTTTTCAAAAAACACCTTATTGTAAAGTTGGGGTCATACAAAAGTTTTGGCATTAACAACAATTGTCTGTCCAATCCTGTTGCCCAGAGCCGGTAAATGTTCACCACAGCTCCCGGCCACACTCTCATCAACAACTCCTCTTCGTCCCCGGGTATATGGCTCGGTATCGACATCGGGTATATCGCAGTGTTTAAATTTGGGGAATTTACTCTGCCTCGTAATTAATTATTTATTTGTTTTTTCACAACTTTGGGTGTAGACCTAGTAGCATAGCATAGTGAGTATACATACCTGGCCGTAATGAAAAAAGCACCCACTACTTCAGTTGCTGGGGAAAGCCTTGTGTAGTGAGTTTTGAGGGGCTAGTTCAATGTCCGTCATTGTTTTTAGGCGGGCGCATATGCGCGCTAAATTTTTTTCGTATTTCCAAATGTAGCATGTCGTATGCCTCTTTTGTTCTCCTTGTCATTAATGCATATACAGCTGCAAATGACTGAAACGAATACAATATACATGATTTCTAATATTATCATTTTAAATTAAGGCTAGACAAGTTAGTATTTTAGAAATTGCCGCTGGTTGATACCTTATTCAAATAACCCAATTCGATGTTAATCAAAATGGAGCTAAGCTGATTGATGATGATGACATTAACGGAGTTGTTCTCATCGGGCGTCCCCGATACTTTTCCAACCGTTTTTTGTCTCCGATGTCCCACCTACTGCTTAAGAAACCCATGTTACACGAAGTAATATAAGCACACGGTTTTATTACGCGGTAAATTAAAATATTAAAAACAAAATTTTTTTGAACACAATTTTTGAACACACACAACACAAGTTTCTTCGTTTTAGGCATTTCTTAAACATCTCCCAAACTAGATTTTAAAATTTTGCCCTGCACAAGATATTTGAGCAATATCTTTATTCCTGAATGCCGCAATGACGTTGGCCCATTATCGGGCACTATGGTGACATTGTTGCTCTTGAGGTAATTGGTTTGGTCGTGAAGTTCATCGTCTTCGGTGGTTATGTTTATACCCTAAAAATGGTTCGATAATTTTTTAAAAACTGCGCTTCTAATGTTTAGTGCCGTTTTTGTTTCTTGTATCGGGTTACATGCCAAAAAGTAGGTCTTTCCTGTGCCCTTTCCCCGATCTGATGAGCGTGAAGACAACTACGAGGTCTGTCGGTTCTCATCAGTCCATATGTCCATAGTAAATGGTTTCCATTACTACAAGCATTCCTGGACATAGTTTTTTTTTTTGCATTTTTGCATATTTGCGCGTCGGGAACTTTTCCGTGAGGGTTTTTCTACTTGGTAGCATTTCATTAACCGTAACATGGGCATATGGGCGCACCCAAAATTTACGAGTGATTGGGCAAATATCTGAAATTAAGATTACGCCAATTTTAGAGACTTATGTTCATTGAAACAGGGGCGACATAAGTGATTGCCAGTTTTGAAAATAAAAATTATTTCGTCAGTTATTTTCATAAAAATTTCAACAAAAATGAGATTTTCTTTCTTCCGCAAATTTTCAGATCCTTGCAAACGTTACGTTATAGTTATAAGCTGACTTCTAAAGATCAGACCCCTGTTGATTCCACCCTTTCCCTTTGGAACTGCGACCCACGATCTTTGCACTATCCATGCTGGTGAAAGACGTGATATGGACTGTTGAGAATATCCTTCTTTAGCTCGGCCCCCCCGCCTGGCACCCACCACCATTGAGAAAACTATCTAACAACTTGAGAGGGTGCAGAGAAGCGCGCTGCGTATGCAAAGTACGTCAAACAGCAAATATCAATGTGGCAGAAAAGTGCCATTCGTCTTCTTTCCCCAAAATCTTCTTCATGTAAACACAAATTACCAAAATTGTTCCTATTTTATATTGTGATGCTGCCCCAAACTGATAAGTAGTACACCTTGTTGATTGTGGCACCAATGAAATGTGTGAAAGGTAATGTAACGTCCTCAATCTTGTCGGGAGGAGGTTTTGTTCCGGGATTTAGGGATTCTTGGCAATGAACAACCCAGACACATTTGCAAAATCAGCATGTAAAAAAGACTACCACAGATTAACCATATCAATTAGCAACAGTATTTTCCTTCGTTATGTATGTTAGTTTGTACAATAATTATTACGGAAGTCCTAGATTATCTTTGAAATTCCCTTCTGGGCAACACTACATATTATTTTTTTGTTCATAGTCAATAGGTAATTGCTTTGTTGTTGATTTTATGTTCTAAAAGTTATTATCAAGATAAAACATTTCTAATGTTTGATACTTTTAGTATAGGAAACTTAGATAGTATCATAATGTACACATTTTAGAGACCCCCTATTAGGGGGCTTTTGTAGAGGCTATGAGTCATCTCTTCATCTGCATGTAAATTAAAATACTGCTGTTTTTGGGTCCTGGTCTTCGAGGCAGGCCTAGCCGATTCGATTCGAGTTTTAAGTATTAAGGGTTGCTGCTGATTGGATCGAATTTTTGTATTTTTATTGGGTCTTTTGACATAAGCCTAACTCTTTCCTGGTTAGATATGCAATTTGGTCCATGGAAATCGAGGGGTACAAACAATTTGTTCTATCTCTATCATAAACCCCAAAGGGTTAAAAGTCACACTGGGTCGTCTTTATCAGGTATTTTTTTGACTACTAGCAGTGGAAAAACCCATAATATAAGAGTCCAGTTTTGTAAAACCTTTTTCCTTCTAACCGGGGTAGCATTCGAAGAGATGGTGTGCTGTTTATCTTTCCCCTTCTAACCTTTGAATTGAAACGTGTCAATTTTCATGTTGGTGTGTTGATAGGTGAAATATGTTTACACGAACGATCCAAATAGCTCTGGCCCTCTACCCATAACAATTTGTCGTTTCTTATTATGATTTTTTCATTGTTTTTTTTTCTTTATAAACAAATCATTATAGGAGCCCGATCATCTCGCTCACTAAAACATTCAGAAAATCCTCCAATCATATGGCTTCCAAGATTGCCCTTAAATTGTCTTGACTTACAGGGAAGTACTAGCTGCATACCATCAATTTTTTAGCTATAGCTCTGGCCCTCTACCCATAACAATTTGTCGTTTCTTTTTATGATTTTTTCATTGTTTTTATTCTTTTATTAACAAATCGTTATAGGAGCCCGATCATCTCGCGCATAAAAACATTCAGAAAATCTCCAAATCATATGGCTTCCAAGATTGTCTTATTGTCTTGACTTACATGGAAGTACTAACTGCATACCATAAATTTTTGACCGATTCCATGAGTTTATGTTCCCAAATAGTGTATGTAATATACACCCAATATCTTTCCTTTCAGTTTTTCCTTTTTGAGCCAAGAGATTTGCAATCAAAACTCGTTTTGGAATAAAATGATCTGTATATTCGTTGAATCGGGGAGAACAGTGGATGAGTTTTAAATTAAGATCCATCGTGTATTTTTGCTCGGGAAGCTCTTGGTGCCCATTGTTTATAATATTGGAGGGATATTGTTTACGAACAGTGGGATCGGATAAATGAGCTTCTAGTGAACGTATTTATGGGGTCCTCAGTGTATTTTTCCCTCCGCAAAAACTCGCGTCAGTGCCCAATCCCTTGTTTGAAATATTTCTTCCTAATTACCAGTTGCATAAATATGAGACGTTAAGCAATATCCAATCCTAGACTATGCTTTTTTATTCTTTCTGTATCGACAGTTACATTTTAAAAGTGAACTATCAACTCTCTCTTGAATCGCTGTAGAATACATTCTGCAATGACACTACTTTTCGTGGATCATCTGGGTTGTACTAGCTGGAACATGGCGCGTTTTTCGAGGTTCAGCAAAAAGCGAGGTTCAGGTAAAAGTGAGTGCTCTTACAATCGACTTTGTAATTGGTGAGATACATTCCTGAAGTACGTCAGAATTTTTGTTCTGCAACATAATCGCTTATTTCACACCAGCATAGGGTTGGGGGGGTTTGGGGTTGCCCAAAGTCCTCCTCCATTCGGCCCAGGGAACAGGTTGGTGTACGATGGGCCATTCTGGTGCCCATCGCAGTTTCCCTTGAACTGGATGTAATGCGGTCAAGGAACCTGAAGCTGTTCATGGTGAGGACCATTTGGGCAAAGGGGGAGTAGAAGTGTAAATGGTTTAGTGCCTGGAGGTCGTTTTCGAGATAACTCTCTAGTGCAGCAAGTCCTTAGCCTATGGGGATGTTCGTGTAGAGAGATGCCACGTCAACAGTGACCAAGATCGTGCCCTCAGGTAAGAGGATCGGAAGAGTCTTGAGCTTGTCAAGAAAGTCAAACGAGTCCCTTTAAAGTGCGAGTCGAGTCTCTCTACTATAACCGGAAGTGGAAGTCCACTAGTGCTGAATGCGTTCAGTCGCAGAGTCGTAGCTCGAGACATAGGTCTACCAGGGTTCCCAGATTTGTGAATTTTTTGGCAGCAAGAAAACAGTTAGGTGCGAGGCGAGTGTGGTGTAAATAAATTGATGGTTGCATCGTTGAGACCAAGAGGTTTTTAAAGTGCATGTTCAGGTACGAGATGATAGTGTCTCTGTCAGTGGAAGAGAGATCTGTTTGGACCTGTCGGTAAGTGGAGGTGGAATTAAAACCCTACAACGTTATGAAGGCTAAAGGTAATGTAATGTGCAATTTCTCCAACAGCTCAAACGAACGAATGCCTACTAGTCTAATTGCTTTTGGACGTAAGAAATAACGACTTTTAAGGGGGATCTAAACTGCATTGTAGGATGAATTTTTGGGGTTACCTTTTAACGACGCCACATAATTAAGCATCAAGTATTCCTTCTAAATGAGTAATGATGGTTCTCTGCTTTGCTGTATAGGCTATTAACAGCTGGTAGTGAAAAATGCATATTTTAAATATAGGATTGGCAGAAAGCTAGGCCTAGCCCCACATGGATTTGTTTTTTGCATGATGGCCCCGGAAGGGCCCGGAACTATGCAAGGAAAAAAGGGTTTACTAAATTTCTAATCAACAGTGGCGTAGGAATAGGGTGGGCAGGGGCTTGGGCCCAACCCCTAGGGGCCACCATGGCAAGAAAACCACAAAATCTATTTGTTGTAAAATACATAGCAATTATTACTTAAAAAATACAGGCTGTAAAAACAAAATCAACTGAAAATTTGTATACACAATTGGTATTTATTTTGGTAGCCTGGCCATGGGGCCCCTCTCCGGGGCGGGGACTTAGACATTCGCTTGGTGACAATTGAAGAACCTTTGATCTGTCACTCACAACTCCTCCTTGCCCCAAATATGACTTGCAAGTGCCTGGTCCCCAGTTTGAGAGGGATTTTAAAAATTCTTTGGGAAAATGGGATCATTGTCAATTCTGTTCGAAACATTTGCGGAAACTCCAATAAATAGTGGGCCATCAAATTCCAACTCGCAACCTTCTCGTGGTTTGGCCGTGATTAGGGAAGTTTTTTCTCCCTGAAACTAATGGCGAGCTATTGGGTCGTCGTCGGGGAACTTTCCCCTTCCCTTTGACTACCTCCCCGACGGCGACGACAATGACAACACGGACAATGATGACACAGACGGAGACGACCACGTGTGGGGGAACCACTGCCCTCCCCATACGCTTGTGGCTGGTTCTGAAAAAACACCAGCACAGGGCCCGTCCCCCCCCTTGTCCCCCCGGGGTCATCCCTGACGTCCCTCCCTTCGTCTCGATTAGCCCAAGTTGCATAAATATGAACGTAAAGCAATATCCATCAATCAATCATCAATCGAACAATTATCGCGATATGACAACAAATCGTTTATCGATACCTACTTATCAATATACGTTTTATTGTCCATACCACTACAAAAAAAGTAACATGCTACAAACAAAAAAACTCAACAACACTGGTTTTTAAAGTAACGTAGCTGGCAAATTTCTACATGGTTTGGAAAATCACAGATAGGCTTAATTAAGGTCATACTGTCCCTAGGAATACATAGTCAAATAGGTTAGTTAGTTGTGTGTAATACATACCTTAAAGAGTCTGTCCACTCCATCATTGACGAAAAAGTGCATTTAACAATGGCACAACCGCTTCAGAGATCGGAAGCTCCAAGTTGTCGTTGGCCTGAAGCATGCGCATAGGGATCGCGATGAAGAGAATTTGCTCCCTGCTTTTCCGGTTGGAGCCCTCTAAGTAGTTACGATTGAGGACCGCCTTCACCCTTAAGGCCTCAAGCCACGTGGTGTGTGTTTCCAACCCCTTAGTGTCGGAAGTGCATCTTAAACTGAGCCAGTTTCTGCCCAGAAACGGTCAGGCTTCTATTACTGACACAAAAGGTGATGACGGTGTGGCGTTAATATATATACACTGCGCAACGTATGTCCTTTTCCCTCTATTATCTGTTACCGAAACATGCCGACACATGAGAGACTGTGGTCCCGGGCTACAATAAAATTGAACACGACAAACAATTATCAAGAACAAACGTCAACAAAGAAAATGCAGATAGGCCTAACTAAAAAGGATAAGTGATACGTAATGAGGGTAAACATTGTTCGAGCCCTCGTGTCGTCGTCCTTAGCAGAGGGTCACTTTGATACCCTTTCCCGTCTCGGACTTTTTTCGACTTCCGACACCGATGTGAAAGGGGGGCGCTTCAAGAGGGAGGGGCTTTAGGAAGGGGAGGCGCTTCAGGAGGCAAAGGCTTTTAGGAGGGGGAGGCCTTCAGGGCAAAGTCGCTTTTGGGAGGGGAGGCTTAGGAGGCGAAGGGCTTAGGAGGCGAAGGGTTTAGGGGGGGGAGGCGCTTCAGGAGGGTGAGGCGTTCAGGAGGGGGGGCGCTTTAAAGGGGGAGGCGCTTCAGGAGGGAAGGCGCTTAAACATCGTCAGTTTTACTGCCCCAGAGTCTGTATAAAAAGAACATAGTGCGTTCATTCCTTTGCCCAAATGTCAAACGACTTGATATGAAAAAAAAAAGGCTTTGTTCAAAAATGCCCGGCTGTACTTTCTTTTACCCTGGTCAGGGAAAAACCCAACTCACAAGTAACTGGAGGGGCGACGGGTGGCGTTAAATTTAGCCCTGGTACAGTTTTTTTTTTTTCAAAAATAAATGCTGACGGGGTGATATGTAGTCTCCCACGTGATTTTTAATTTTTTAGAAATGAGCCCTTCAAAAACTTTTAAAATATGCCTTATAACAAAATAGCCTTTAACTATGTGTAGAACTGTTTTGAGAGTTGCGGAAAATTTTGAGGAGCAAAGCCTCTTTTCCTCCCGAGGGGCAGGGTCTCCCCTTCGGGAAATTTTGGGGTTCCCCGGGAAACACACCCGCAATCTTGATTTTTTTTTTTTCTTCTTTCATTAGGGGGAATGCTTTTGGCTGAGCTTTGGCTTTTTCCCGGGGTCATTGCTTCCAACTCTTTGCGAGGGTGCGTTTTGCTTGAGACGCGTTTTCCCTAACGGTACTCGAACATTACCTTATAACAAATTTTGTCCAAAGAGCGTTTTCGGGGCCCTTCCCCAAAAATTTGCTCCATTCTACCCCCAAATTTCGGGTACCGTCCAGCCATGGCTCGGGCGACACTCTCAAATCATGTCGTGCAGTCATCTTCACCCCACACCTATCTGGGGGTTTTTTGGAAAGCGGTAAAGTATTTTTTGAAAATTATTCTGGGAAAAAAAAACAAAGTGGAAAAATTCCTTAAAAAAACCAAAATAACACTTTTTTGGTAATGTGATAAGCAAAAATCAGTTTTATTATTTGCCTGACTTATACCACTTACCAAAAGTGATACTTTAAAAAACAAAATTTTTCATTGCAAGCCATTTTCGAAAAAAAGGGGATTAAACGCTTTTCCAAACTAAAATTTTTAGAGGCAAATTAGTATTTCTAAAGAAAAAAAAAACCTTAACGGATGTGGTCCTGCAAGAACAAAAAATAATGTGGTATTCATCTGTTTCATTTTCAGGGAAACATGTTTCCCTATTATTTTTATTATTTCCCGCATCACCGAAACAATGAATACCCATTTTTATTTTGTTCTTGCAGTGACCACATCCATTAAGGGGTTTTTTTTCCAGAAATACTAATTCCCCTCTAAATTATGTTTGTTTTAAAAAACATATCAAAGTTTTCAGGGAAAAAGGACTTAAAATTGGAGCCTTTACCTGTTAAGGAATTTTCCCTTGCAAAAGATCTTCGAGTACTGTTTGTGAATTTGGTCCCAGGGAATTTTGGGTAAGGCGAGTCGGGATGAACTAGGGGAATTTCACATGGTGCTGGTGGGTGTTAAGCGGGTTGGTATTGTCAAGATTGGAGTTTGAAGTAGTGGTGGGCCCCCAAAACCCTGAAACAAATTAAATGCAAATCTTAAATAAAAAAATGATATCATAAAGCCTGTGCTTCAAAATGAAACAAAAATTTTTTGGCCTTTGGGGCCTGGGGATGTAGGACTAGGCTTTGGGCAAAACCCCCGCTCGGGGCCAACCTCAGGACCCAGTTTCCGCCATAAATTTTAAAACGCGCGGGAATACGAACCTGGTAGCTTGTCCCAAAGTTTCAAGCCAAGATTCATCATTTGGTGAAAGATAGAAAGATATTGAGCATGAAGATTTCAAGAAGACACCCCAACCTCGAGAGGCCTAATGAAAGTTGAGACCCGTGGCTGCTAGTGATCTTGCGGGAGCAGAGTAGGCATCGGTAGGAGACGGGGTAAAAGTAGTAGTTTTAAAGCGCTTTAACGCAAAGATTTTTGTGCCCCCAAAATATTTTTTAATTTTGGGGTTGCTTTTTCCCAAAAACCGGCTTTCGTAGGGACAATCTGCATATGGTCAAGGGCATTTTCAAAATTGACATCCCTGCACATTTGAAAATTTGTTTTTCAAAATATTTATCGATCAGTGGGAAATGTTTACTAGCCTAGTCCATTTCACCCAGAGAATTTTGTATGGTATATTTTTTGGGGTCGTCTGCCATGCTCACGAATATTTTCATTCAAAAAGAGCTGCAAGAAAATCGCTGGTCTCTTAGGGGACATCGCAGGACATATTTTCCCAAATTAGTTTTTCTTCCCCTAATTTCAACTCTAATTCAAACAGCTCAACTTTGGCCCCTTCCCAAACCCTGACTTTTCCCCCAATTTTGACAATCACAGTCACAACCAAAAAGGAGCCATATTTTATCCGTTTTTGGCATTCTTTATAAATGTATCCACATTTCCCTTTGCCGCATTTCTTACAATAACTCCCCCCACGATATAAAAAATTCCAAATCATTCAAGTTTGCCTTAAGGGGTATTTGCTAAAAAAAACCTTTTTATTCCTAACGAATTCAAAATCCCCACTTAAGTTTTCCCATTTAAAATTTTTAAAAATTGTTTTTGTATTCTTTTGAATTTGTATTTTTTTATCTGTTAAGTTTTTTGGTTATTTGTCATCTGTTTTTTTTATTTGTGATATGAAACGTTAGACATATGTATTGATGCAAATATTCCAGAGGAATGAAATGGGGTAATAAAATGCGATTTAATTCAACTTAAAAATTTTTTTATTAAAAGACACAAAGATGAAACCACGTAGGAAAACTCCCCGGAAAAAATACAACAATAAAATTTGAAGAAACTGAAAAAAACCGCTTTCAAACATCCCCTTTAGAATACATTAAAATAACTTTCAAAAAAAAAGTCAAACAACTTAGATAGATTGTGGCCAAAAATTCCCGCCCCCCTTGTCACATTTCAAAAACAAAAATTTCAAATTCAAGATTTTACTAAAACAAAAAACTTAAATCAATTTTCCCTTGTATAAAAATGGCAACGAGAATTTTTTCAAACTGGTCGTTGTACCACCCCCCCGCTTGAAGTTCGTAAGTAAACGGCCTTCCAAGTTCGTTGGCCGGGTGGTGGAAACATTCGCCCATTTTCCCAAATGCCCCATGTCCCCCGGGCTTGAGATTGTCTTTTCGATCCCTTTTTGGTCGTGTTGAAGGCTAGGATTTTCCGTTGACCATCGATCCGAAGTTTTAAAAAGTTTTTGTGTAGATGTGCGTTGAGGTGGTCGAAGTGCTTTAAATGCGTTGAAATGCGTAGGGTTCGTTGCATAATGTTGTGTAGTGTAGCGTTGAGTGGCGTTGCGTTGCGTTGCGTTCGCGTACGTTGCGTGCGATGCGTAGCGTAAGCATTGCGACTAGCGTTGCGTTGCGTAGCATTGAGTAGCTTTGCGTAGCGTAGCGTAGGTTGGTAGCGTGCGTTGCATTTTAGTTAGCGTGCGTTGCGTAGCGTAGCGTTTCATTGCGAGCCTTAGCGTTTTCGTTGCGTAGAGTACGTTGCGGAGGGAGGTAGCGTTGCGTTGGGCGTACGTAGCGTTGCGTACGTTGCATTTCGTAGCGTTGTTTGCGAGCGTAGCGTTTTCGTTTTTCTAGCGTTGCGTTGCGTAGCGTTGCGTTGCGTAGCGTAGGTAGCGTTGAGTTTTTGTGGCTAGCATTGCGTCTTTCTGCAATTTTCTAGACTCGCAGAAATAACAGTTCCAAACGAGGGTTGGAAACCGACGTTCGGGGGACACCCGATGGTCCCCTGCTACAAATTTAACCACACAGTTCCGTCAGTGTACCTGTGGGGTAGGTACACTACGCAGCATATGCACTTTGAGCATCACAGAAGCCAACAGTTGTAGCATTGTTGGCTAAATCGAAGAATACATCTGTCAATTTTTACTCTTCTATAATGAGCAGTTTTTTCCCAGTACTTCTTCCAGTATTGCACACATTTCCCTGGAAGAGAATCATCCCCCGACGTCTGTTCCAATGAGGAACACGAGTTTTTTCTTTGATTTTTACTGGGGAAAACCACCCAGAGGATCGAATACCTTGGGAAGGTTCAGAAAGGAAGTGCGTATCGTAAGACATTCCGTCCCCTTGGGATTGGTTTACAGAAAAAAAAACTGGTCCCAAAAGCTGGATGCCCCTGAAGACCCAATGTGTTCACAAATTTTTCCTCGTTTATACTCGGAGGCAAATTCAAACCTCGCATTTGATTCTGGGGAAACCCCTTCAAGAATCTCAAAGCCTTGATAAAAAAATTTGCGAAGCTTGAAAAAATCCTTTTCGTTAGCTGGATCTTTGGGTTTGAGGTCAAGAGATTTTTCAAAGAATCAGCTCCTGACTCAGATCGTTGACGTGAAATTTTCAGTGCAACAGAAGCAGCCTTTGGGTCACTTTTTTTTTCATCTTCGCCAATTGTTCAAGGGATTTCGTGGCTGTAAGGAGAACCCCAAATTTCCCATATTCAGTCACTAGTCTAAAAACCTGTTTGGTTTTAAAGGGACTTTTCCCCGATTCTTTGTAAGTAGTTTTTGGGCTTTTTCTCCTTATCTGGGCGATCATTTTTGGGGATGGCCTTCGCGACCAGAGGAATGAGTTTTTACGGAAACCCAATCAATTTGGACAATGTTCTTGGTCTGGTCCCCCCCTCAGTTTGTCATTCAATGCCCCTTGAAATGCTTTTTCTGATGCTCGAAAACCCCCGAAAATTTGGGCGTGGAACTTTCTTTCCCCTTATAACGGGTGTAGGGTGTAATATACCTCTGTCAAAAACTTTTTCAACTGGTCGCAGGAACTCTCCTGTGCCCCCCAAAGAAAAAATCCGAAAAGAAATTGGTCTATGTGCTTTTGTCAGGTTTATATTTTAAAAAAGTCGCTAGGGCAGAGTCGTTAAATTTCCCCATTACGAGATGAAAATAACCTGGGCTGTTATCAGGAAGGAAGATGTACTAAAAATCCCCGAATCATCTCTTTTTGAACTTCTCAAGTGTTTTTCACAAAGCTTCTCTTCTGGGGTTTAATAATTAGCAGCAGGCTGTCTTCTTTCCCCAAAAATTTCGAAGAGTGGGTATCCAAATCACTTGTACGGCAAACGTTGTAAGAGCTGATTTGGACCTTGTTGCTAAGGGATGACAGTACCCCTCCCCGTCAGTCTCTAAGCGCGGTGCCGGGGGTTGGGAACCGGAAAACGACCGAACAAAGGAGGGTTGGGGTCATCTGCTTTAGGAGAACATCTATACATCCTGGAACGTTGTATTTTGGGGCGCCCCAAAAATTAAACCATTAAGATGTGACCAACTTCCATTATCTTGACATTCTTCTAGGAAGAATTTCCCGTACCTTGGGAAAATCAAAACATTCACCTAAAGTCTCTTCATTCTTCCATGTCGAAGTGAAAATTTAATCCACCATCCCCCGACCCATTGCAAAAAAATCTAGAAGCCCAAAACCCGATACCACACATGGGGCGACTGAGCTCGTACCCAAAATTTCTGAACACATTTTCGGTGCAAACTAGCTTCGGACGCAGAATCCAAAGAGCTCGTAAAGGGGTCATAACACCTTGTTTTTTTCGACTTGATAGAGCGTTGATAGTAACACTGTAGTGAACTATTCAGTTGAGTAATGGGATAGACAGCAGGCTCATTGAGGGGAACATCCGGGGCGGCCCTTTTGGGATTGGTTTTATGAAATGTAAAATGTGTGGTGACGTTTTTTTGACCCTGTGACATGTAGATGATTGCAGTCTCTTGAAATTTGGGTTTAACGTAGACAATTAAAACAATGCATGTCTTTTACGAACGAATGTCGCTCGAGAACAGTTTCTTCAGAAAGTCAGGGGATTTTATGTATCCAAAGGTTACCTGTAAAATTTCAAACATTCCAGGGTCTTCTGGACACACTGTGAGTGAAATATTGCTTGTGGGTGTTTGGCTTCATACTGCTAGATGAGGGGCCCTTGTGATTTGGAGTGCCTCAAAAGCGAGTGTCGAGCACGGTCTATGAACTCAGACAATTTTTGGAAAGTTTGGGGGCTCCTTGGGTATGATGACAACTCCCATTGACGTCGAACTCGTATCTAACTTTTGAAGTGTGAAAAACAGCCTGAATCCCAAAGCCACGGTTCCCCAAAAACTGCATGACCCGGTGCATTCCAAGGTTTTGGGCCCGCAACTTTCGTAATGTCCAAAGATGATTCGGGTTTGGGGAACGATTGAGAGAACATGCGCCTAAAACCGTGTTTTTCTTTTTTACGCGTATTTTGGGAGGTGACGTTAAAAGTTTTCCCAAACTTCGCTGTAATTACCCTTCGTCACAGGAACGACTGGAGTAGTGTGCAGCTTCTCCTTGCAATGAGCCCTTAAGATACTGAAGCTCTCAGCCCCCGACAAAAAGATTTTTGTTGTGAAATGCCGCCTCGAAGGGTCCCTGAAAGAAAGCCAGCACTGTAGGGGCCATCAAAAATTGGCAAAAGTAGCTTCGGGATCTCACTTCACTGGGCCTAGGCCTACCCTTCATTGGATAGTCTGACGTGGTACATGGTCATGGCAGTTCACTCCTAGGGCCTTTAAAGTTACCTGAGCATCACTAACCTTTCAAATACTTGTTGATCTCACTTCAAATTGATTGATTCTTCGTCGTTTGTCGCAATACTCAAAACGTGGAGTAAAATGTTGATGTTGCAGAGACACGTTCTACACGTTGGAATGTAAAAATTGTGACATTGACTCACCACCCTGAATGTTTTTAACGGGGTTTTCCGGTCGTGTAACATTTGATTTAAAAACCGTTTTCCTTTCAGGGGCTCGTCCATCGCGCAGAGGAAAACTAGAAATGTTGCGTCAAAAAAAAATCCAGAAATCACCTTAATACCCCGTGGGGAATTTAGCAAAAATCCAAAAATAACCCGGGAAACCCCCTTTTTACCGGGTTTTGGAGGACCAATAAATGATGCTAATATTCCCGAGGGAAAGAAATTTAAGTAGTAAGTAATAAGATTTTATTATTGGACAAAAAACATGGTATCTGTATGACAAATTATTTTTGTAGAGAGGAATAGTGCAAGAATAAACTAAAACTAATAATATATCTAAGAATTGTGCCGTCTGGTGTAGAGATGTCCGTACGGATAAATCACCCAAACCTTTGCCTCTGAGCACTTTTTTTTCAAAGCGCTTTTAGCATTTCATTTTTTGTCCCAACATTGTGGTTTCATTTAATTGTAAAAACCCTATCTATTATTTGCTTGTATGCAGTTTTAAGGGGCTGCAGAGTTGCTGTCAGTCTGGGGATTTTGGTACCCACCGCAGTGCCGCACGCAAGTCCATTTTTACATTCTCATTGTGTGGCCATATTGGCCATTTAAAAACCCCCTTTAATTATATATTTGCCACCTTACATACATTCCACCCTATTTTAAATTTTTTCACTAAAATCTTTTTAGTTTTCCTTTCCATTCAATATTATATTAAATGTTCTTTTTTTGTAGTTTTCTTGAAAGTACAATTTTTTCAGAAGTTTTCTCGGTTGTTACTTAGGGGGTTGGTCCATTTTTTTCTTTTCCCTTACCCAGTTTTTTTTCATTTTCCTTAGTTCATCCTCTTTTCTAACCCCAATAGCCTTATCTTAACCCTATTTTTTAATTTTGGTTTTTTTTATGTCGTAGTCGTTCCCAGCTTTTCAGTTGTCCCCTTTTTGAAGAGCCTGTAGCCTTCTCTGCTGTCACAGACTATCACCACTCGCCCATCTCTGATTTCTTTAACTTTAGTCACTCCTATTCCCATTTCACTAGGGTTTACTGCCTTTTTTACTTCTTCTCTGTTTTCTTGCTATCTTGTGCGGCGTGTGATTTCGGTTTGACTATGACAGCCAACTCTTGCGTCTTGGTATTTTGGCCTCGATTCACGATCGCGCTATAGGTTGAGTTCTTGTTCTCTTTTGATTCGCCGCATCCGCCTCCTTGTTCCAATCGACCAATCTTGCCGTGTCGATCAGTCGAAGTATCCACTCGCATGCTAGCATCTTTGCGACATATCGATTCGCCATCATGCATCGCAGCTATTTGTGGGACTACCTTAGCCTCACTTTTACCATGTATTATGTTTTGAAGTAATATTATCATCTCTGCTTGGATTATTTAATCGTTTTGTCATTTCGGTATTTACCTTTTCCTTTTCTTCTACTATCTTCTTTGTTAGTTCTACTTCGATCCTTAATTCTTTGCATTTGCACATGTATCGAAGCTCTGGGTCTGGGCCTAGGCCTAGCTCGCCGACGTCACCAGTTTTCTGAACAGCGAGTGTTAGCCTTTTGATCAGCACCTCTTTTTTACCCTCTTTATTTAAGCCTAGAATTTCTAGCTCCTTTACTAACCCTCCTTTTTACTCATATTTCTTTTTAACTTAGCATTATTAATACTACCGTCGTTTATTAACTGACACTACATCTTCCGCCATCCTTCATACGCAGAAACACATAAAACGAGATAGTTGCGAGTTAATTCAACTTAATAATGTTTTATTGAAAGACACAAAGATGAAACACACGTATGGAAAACTGCCATGGTAAAAATACAACAATACAATTGAAGAAACTGAAAAACAACCGCTTTCAAACACTGCCTATTAGAATACATATAAAAATATACATTTCAAAATAAAGTCAAACAACTTAGATAGATTGTGGCCAAACATGTATGTATATCCGATATGTGTACCATGTACATGTCCATGGATTCAATAAATAAATAAATAAATAAACTATACACTAGCATATAATATTACAATGTTCATTCATGACAAGACAAGCAAGTTAATCAATACTCATAAGCTAGCTAGTTATAACCAATCTTTTCAAAGACTAATACTTGTTTTCTGTTATATAATAGAAAATACTAACACTAATTCACATTAATAATATAAAATACAATTTAAGAAAACAAAAATACACAATCTATCGATCGTAACTGATCTTATCCTTCATAAAGTCTTGTATATCATACTATTATTTTTCTATAAGATAGTTCTCAGGTCTTTTTTGAGGATCTCAATAGGCTTTTGTTGTAAGCTGTCAGGAAGTTTATTGTACAAGATTGATCCTGCATATGTGGGACTTTTCTCATATGATGCTAGTCTCTGTGATACCATAAATATATCATTCCTACTCCTCGTGTTAAACTATGGTTATTGCTGATTCTTGTTACCGAGTTCTCTTTATGTTTTTTTTTTGTTGTGTTTGTGTCTCAATTAAAAACCTCTTGTCGAACATGTTAGCTTCGTGGTACGGTATGAGCTTGTGAGTTAAGTCCTTGTCACTGGCTCGTCCTCCAAATGCCCTACTGACGAACTTTATTAAGCCAGATGGCAAGACACATACCTAGCCCCCTGTGGTTGTGAGGAGAGTTTTAAAGGGTTCTGCACCCGCTAGCATCTTGTCTTCTTTGTGACAATTTCTGTATCATCGAGAACGACCCTAGGAAACCCTTAGGAAACAGGTTGGCACGGCATGCTAAGGAAAATCTCTTCCTTTCTGGCTAGAGGACCATCGGTATTAAAACACGAGCTATCTTTTGTAATGTTGTAAGACACTGCTTACATCTAATTAGCTTCATCATCATTAGAACTATTCGTTCGTTCAATGGGAGCAAAATTTGTGCGTTCATCTTTATTTTGTTTACTTGCACTCTGCGAGCAGTTAGATGTCACCTAGCATATCGAGACTTACTTTTATGAGAATATTTTGAACAGGCAGTACTAATTATGAAAAAGAGATATGGCGCCTTGAAGCCGCTACTCCTTTTCGTCTTTTAGGCTCGCTCATTGTGATGCACTGTTGCACGAAGTATATTGACTGTTCGTCATAAGATTCAACTATATATTCGTGATTGTAAGCTGGAAGTGGATTGTGAGTCGGATGGAGTAGATAATGGAGTGTTATGCTGGGCCCCGCAAAATTGGAAAGGAATCTGAAATTTGAAAGGAATCTGAAAGGAGAAGGGCCTTCAAATTCCAACTCGACACCTTCTCGCGGTTTGGCCGTGAATAGGGGAGTTTCACTCCTGAAACTAATGGCGAGCTCTGGGTCGTCGTCGGGGAACCCCTTCCCTTGACTGCTTCCCCGACGGCGACGACAATGACAACACGGGACGGATGATGACACAAGACGGACACGACCATGACGTGGGGGAACCCCTGCTCTCCCATACGCTTGTGGCTGGTTCTGACCAGCACAGGCCTGTCCCCCCCGCGTCGCCCCTTACGTTCCTCCCTTCGTCTCGATTAGCCAAGTTGCATAAATATGAGACGTAAAGTAATATCCAATCAATCAAATCAAAGGAGAAATCATTGGTATCAAAAGACGAATCTACTAATATTACCAGTATATAAGAATCCACAGTTCTCAAATTGTGATTTGCGGATCCTTGGGTCTTTTCCTCCTCCTACACGATGAAAATAGCATTTATCTTGATTCATGAATAATAATTCAAAAAGATCATCAGCTAAGAGTACCGTAGTTGAAAGCTTTACTGATTGAAGCAACAAAAATGTATGTATTGTAAGTACGTAAATGAAAATTACAAAAACAGAACAATTTTAGCTACGTGCACCAGTTTATTCCATTGTTATATTTATGGTCTTACTATTAAACTGGCGGAAAAGTTAAAGTAGGTTGTAAACATCATGTTAATCATAAACATAGAAAATTCGAATTAGCAATCAAATTATAGAGACGTGGGCCTACCTGCAGCAATGTAAATAGGTACTCTAATACTGTGTGAATAGTTTGGTAGTGTATAAAGTTCAGGGTAGGGCCTACAACTCATCACTTTCCTAGTTTTTCCTTTGTTTTGGCACAAAGTAGCTGAAATAAAATTCTTCCAGATGGGCAACAACTTTGGCCAAGAATTTGTCGGAACGCTTCACGTTCACTAGAACAGACTCCAATGGAGAATAAACAAAAAACTCACAGCTGTCGATACCAGTGACATACAATTGCAATTGCACTTTTGTGAACTGTGAAGTACATGACACTCTCCTTCAGGGTTGTAACACCATAAGTGTCTTTGACTAGATATCAGGGCTGAAGTTACCTCCTTGTTGTTAAAAATGGCATCTTTGATCACTAATTGCAAAGAATGTGTGAGGCAAGGTGTGTGCAGACACACGATTGAAGCGTTTTCCTGTTCTATCCACGCGTCTTAATCACCCTTTCACTTTAGGCATTAAGACTACGAGCATTAAAAGGTAGAATTGGAATGTTCGCGTTCTTTTGATCAAGGTTCCCAAAAGATGATGTAGACACATACCATGACTTGTTGGGAATCATCGAAAAACAAATCATCGAACGATGGCAGTGGTACACTTCCAACATGACCAAAAATCAAGCACTCTTACGAATTCTCAAAACAAAATCATTGATGTCATCAAAAAACCTTAAAAACTTTTAAGTTTGTTCAATTTTGCCGTGTAGGCCATCAGCTGCCATAAAAGTATAGCCAGTCACCAAATACTTGAACTCAATTTCTTGAATGAGACAACTTGGTAAATTTACCAGATAGAGTAGGGCAGAAAACAAAAACCAGTTCTTGTTTTGCCCCGAGCAATTGTCTAACCAAAATATTACCTTCGTAGCATCTCTGTGTATGTCCAGTACTTTGAGGAAAACACAAGCCACCTCCTCAGCACTTCAACCCGCGATCGCCTCATTCCAAACAACATATAAATGTTTGACATTAACCCCTTTCTTCATATTAGCGAATATTTCGTTAAAAACAATTAAACGAGGACAGAAAATGAAGACTTAATATCTGGCACTCTGGGTAGTAACACAACTTTTTGAAGGTCTGTGGCAAACGCAAGTGTTGCAGGGTCGTTATCATTCTCCTCTTCTCTGTATGCAACTCGAGCCTTTTTTGCTGCGGCCAAGTTCTCAGCTGTCTCTTCTCCTCTTTCCAGTTTCCTCGAGATCAAAACCTATTCATTCACTGTATTTCTCTGCACAGGCCTCGAAGAAACTTATATTCATTTTGACGATTTCTTTGCGGTAAACTTCTTTGCAGCACTTGAACTAAGGGTTTTTCATTTAAAAATAGGCAAGCATTGCCTTGACGGTTAGTTCGGCCAAAGTTCAAATTGAGGCCTACAAAGAACAACCAAGCATTGCTGTTGATCAGGTTCAGGAAATGTTTTGTATGCACTTACAAGCACTGGATGTGTGCTTGGATCATCAGCTCTGGGTGTGCAAGGCTGCATAGATAGCCAAGTAGAAGAGGCTGCCAAAGAACTGTTGGAAGACTTCAAGAGTGCATCGTGCGTCGACAGATACGCACAGACACCGTAGACTTGGCTGCCACTAAGGCCATTAGTATGATCATGTATTGAGACCATATGCATAGAAAATATATAAATGGTGTCATTAGAAACAATTTAGGTGAAAACACAGTCACACAGATACTGAGCACCAGTGAACATGCACCCAACCCTCACATGATTTAAAAAAAAATCTTTATATATTAACGGTGAATGTAAGTTAATTAAACAAAATTTGGGTGTATTTATTGTAGATTTTTCTTTTCTTTTCAGCAAACCAGGCGAACAAAGTCTCTAGGTCACTAGGAACCTACTTGATGAACAGTGGCAAGTTATCATGCAGGAACGTCAACTCTTGCACGTGAGCTGGAAGCAAGCGTTCACGCCTACACGTAACAATATTTGCCAGATGCGAATCGTTCACTAGGGACAGATCTCGACGGTATTGCAAGATAATGTCGAGCTAATTTTGAACCATTAGGATACAGATTATCCCCAGTTTCTCTCCAGTACAAGTAGACATCTTCTTTCTTGTCAAGTTTTTTTAGTAAACATCTGTTTAACATGGCATAAGTATGATCATGCTGTATGACTTAATCTGACTCAGTCACCAGATCTTCGTCTTCATACAATATATTATCATTTGAGTGAGACGATATGTTGTGAGGTAAAACATTGATATTGCGTTTCTTTGTGACTTGAAACATGTAAAATTATGTTTCCTGTGCTAATTTCAACCCATTTATTTCATGATGTACCAACAAACGTTTATATGCAGTTTCAAATTGCCGTGCACTTGGGTTGTTGTTGAAACCACCCTGGCTACGAATCGCACTCAAAAAATCTCCAAGTGGTCTTGGCTGAATTTGTAAGCCAATAAATACTTCAGTTGAGGTTTCTCACAATTTACTAAGGTAGAAAACTTTCTCTGGTAGCTTCTTGAGCAAACAAGAAAGCCAAGGAATCCCGGTCTTAGGTTACTTTCTATAATAAGCTGCCCTCCAGCTCTAGAGGATGTCTTCAGAGACATGATATAGACGTCACATTCTTGCTAGTATTGAATTATTGCATCCCGATATCGATCGGTTGATGATTAGCAACTACAAAACAAATTTAAGCGATGTAACTGAAACATTGTGTTGATATGTCAATTTGTAATTAATGTAAAAAAACATGGTTTACCTACTTGGTAACTAATAATAGTAAGGCCTACATTTTTTAATAGTTATAGAAACTTTAAGAATATCTGTTATAGACAATGAGTTTCCGCAATAACAGTATACTCGAATTTCGTTTTTGATAGTTGGCAACAACAGTCTGATAAATGATAATGGATCAGCACAAAGTGAAAGATGAAGATACAAGATAGTATAAAGCATGATTGATTTACTGTCCTACACATAGAGTTTATAAATTAGGAGATTTGTCAATTTCACAGAGTATGAACCCAGAGGTACATGAAATAACAAGGTATGAGATACAACAACAAAATTAAATAAAGCAAGTTACAATGGTTTAACGTGAAATAATGTTAAGAGTCAACCGGAGTTTGGCCAGTAGGCCTAAGTTGGTGATAATGGGAGCTTGAAAGAGGCACTGGAGGTGGGATTTCGCAAATGTCCCCTGCAAAATATTCGAAAAGATAGCCGTCCAATACGACGCCGCAGTTGCAATTTACGTCTGGTGGCTGCACGATGGTAACTGGGGACAAAGCTCCGATAAACGGTGCGGCGCCGGGGGTGAGTCCCGGTTCTACTGTCCGCGAGCGCGAAGCTCTATTATCGTTGAGTGACTATATTAGTCACTCAACGCTATTTTTTTCATCCATCGTTTCGCAGTCCTCGCTTGGCTCGTGGACGAGTTTTATTATTACAACAGAGGTGCTAGATCTAGGGTGATTGAGTGAAATTTTATGATCAGGAAATTCCAATTGGTTATAAATTGTATGTGAGAATGAAAAAAAGTGTATAATCTTACCGACTGAAAACTGTGGATCGAAACACGCCCGTAAGAAGTATAAGTGTTATGATTCCCGAAACGCTGATTTAAGACCACAGACATACTTGAGGCTATGATTTGTTACATATTTTTAATATCTACTTTATTATTACCATTTATCCGCAATTTATTATGCGTGGGGTACGTGTAGACGTGTCGTTTTATTGCGCTATAGCTTACGTACAATAAGTTATTCCATAAATTATATGGTTGTGAATACATTTATCAGGATGAATATTTTATACTAAGCTGTGCAAAAGCTCCTGATGCCACCATGCACTGATCCATGATGACTGGTTTTAAGAATGGGACATTTGCTTGGCTTATGAAGAAAAGGCTGGGGTTTTTTATTATTCATTTGACATTTGAATATTCAATACGATTGAAACTCGTCACATTTTTCCTTCTATCAAGTTCCGTATCCTAAAGTACGGTATGTATAGTGTACAACAATAGTACCTATCATTGAGTTTTATGCTTCCGATTTGTTTCTGACTGCATGAACGGAAAGATGAAAAAATCACTATTCTCCGGCCTTTGTTATGACATTTGTTCTGTAGGTGGCCGGCCTAATAAGAAACATAAAATTTTAATATTCGTACAAACTATTTCCATGCATATACCATACATTAAATTCATTCAAATATATTTTCTTTACAAAAACCTATACCCAATAGCTGTACCCAATGCATCCAATGTAATTCACGTATGCTAACAACGACCGCAAGTGCACGTATGTTAATTAATGAAGTGAAAATATTGTGAAAGGAGAAGGAACCCAAGTTGTAATGTGTGTTGAAATTATGAAACGGTAATGAATTTCTTTCCGACGTATATTTTTATGTTTGCTTACTTGCGTTATTATTTATTATTTCTCGGGACATTTGAATAACCTTTCACAATTATTTTTCTCTATTCAAGAAGCATAAATAAATTTAAAGCAACACATTTCTCGCTAGTCAAATACGTAACGAAGTACATCCTTGATACAGAATGACATTGCTGCCTTCATGTGTTGTGTCAATATTATTATTACTTTTGCCTTGTTATATCACGATGTTAACAAAATTATGCTATTTTTGATCATATATACCATTGTGTAAAATGTTTAAGTACAACTTCAATTCAGCTTTCGATTTCGATTACCCGGGTGTGACCGTTTTGCTGTAATGAGCCATGAGTGCAGAAGCTCGAACCAGTCCTTTGGATTATAGAAAACACTGTTATTTATTACTACATGAAATCCGCTCTTGGGACGATTTCTGGCATTATGCCTTCGGCCTTGCATTGACGTACTATAAAACATTCTCGGAAGGGTCGTAGAATGCGTATAAAGTTTGTATTAAAATTATACTTATTAAGTGTTGAATGACTCCATCGCCGGGCATATGGCATGGTGTTATTGTATAAACTCGAGGCGGCATCCTGCAGGCGGAAATGCATATTACACGAAACACGCCCTCTCTGTTGTGTCCGTTTGGAACAATTTTCACAGACCATCATATTTCGACATGTCTCCAGCATCTCTGACATAGCATTTGTCGACACACTGCATGGCTTGCTTTGACCGATAACCGTTAAGGTAGCTCTGCATAACGCGTTAGTACCTGATTTGGAAGGAACGGTTTGATCCCGTCACCAGCATCCTAGCTGAAAGTTTCATCCGGTAATTCTTGACCTTAGGCAATGCCTGTGGATGCAAGCCTTTTTTTAGTTTTTATTTCCTAGTGCAGTGCGTACAATGTTTTCACTCATATTCAATTAACAATTCCTGTAATTAGCAAATACATACTAAATAGGCACTCGTCCTCTAATAAATGCTAAGTTGGTTTTTTTTTTTTTTTTTTTTTTTGGATCGCCCGGAGAGGTGAAAATCCTGAGATCTATAATATCCCTTGTGAGACATTTTTAATTTCTGTTTCATGATACCCACCCATGTAACTTCTCAGGGTTAAACAAAATTATACGAACAGTCAATCGTGGTGGATGTGTGCGTGTGTCAATACAATGGGATCTACTGAAACACGCGCACATCGAATAAATGATGGTCATGTAAATGAACAACAAAATAAATTCGCAAACTGAGTCCTACTCATATTTTACATATGCATATTACAACAAACTACAATCACTTTGCGTGAAATGGTCCCCCTATCTCGAGCGGGAAAAAAATTATAAGCCTTTGTTTATTTTTATTAAATCCACACAAATATTAAGTTCCATTAAAAAAGTAAAGACTCCTAATACAAAAATAACAACATAGTAGACGTATAATACATACGTTGACTACTTTTAGTATTGTTTCAACGAAAATAAATTCGACTCTAAAACATTATATTTGTGTGACTACACCGGGGTTTGGAACCCGTACCTTAGCTTTCCGGCTATGCTCTTTACCAGCTTAGCTTATGCAGCAACATTTAAAACTGTCCTAATTATTGTCTATTTGTACCATTACATGTACGGGACATCTAAGGTCCCGGGTTTCGTACCGCTGGTGTAGTCACTTTTTTAAATTTTTTTGTCTAAAGTACTAACTAACGAGTCAAAGTCGCCTACTTATAAGTCCCCCAAGGTTAAACTCGTATAGCCCAACTCTAGGTTATAGAGATGGGTTTGTAATTCTCTAGTTTTATTTTTCAGTGCTGCTCTAACAAATGTACAAAACAGAACAAGAATTAGACAGATTTAAATTGGTGCCTGCATATCTCAGTTGGTAAGACAATCCCGGACAGCTAAGGTCCCGGCCCGGGTTCAAACCCCGGTGTAGTACATTTTTTTAATTTCTATCTAAAGTACTAACATAACGCGTCATAGTCTCCACTAAAAGCCAGGTTAAGATATAAATAAAACCATCGGACACCAAGTCAATTTATTACAACACACGAACACGAAATGTCTTACAATTACCGTATTCTATAATAACACGCATGTGAGCAATTGGTTTTTTCAACATTAAACCTCCACCTACACCACACACTTCTTATAGCTTATTTTTCATGGGAGAATCACACACTTTCATAGTATGATAACTAGCACATAGTCACGAAAAATAACTGAATGACAAAATAAAACCAGCTTTGCCTATGCTCGATGTGACAGAATTGCGTCGGTTACAAGGTTCAATGCATTTACGAAACGAAATGAACGTCTGGTGTCCGCTTGACACTGGTAATTTACCTACTCGTGGCTGTCATCGCCTAACATTGTGCATTTTGCACAAAAATAATAGCAGTATGGCGATTGATGCGTATATTTAATAAATCTTCAAATATTATTAGTGTAATAGGCAGTATACTTATCCAGATAAATGAGGAAATACGATTTTACTTCGTTTATTATTTTTGGAACACAGATTGATTTTTAAATTCTTTTCGGCATAACTAGTTATTCCTGTTTCCTTCCAGAAGAGTTATAGTTAGATGAGAGTAAGAGAACTTTTCATAACCATCGTGGGGGCCAAGTGAACCACAAAGGCGATTCACATCAGAGCGCTTTGCTTTTTGCTTGATGTCCAGGATATTATTTTATAGTTGGCGACTAGGACTCCTGTTATGAGGGTATCTTATCATAGCCTAAATTAAAAAAGGTGCCTCCACCGGGATTGAACCCCTAACCTCTCCGATTCTGGGCAGATGCTCTCACCCCTTTTATTATTATTTTCTTACTTCTAATAAAAATGTCCCGTCCGTGGTTGAAATAAAAAATATAATTTTCATCTACAAAATTTATATTCAAGCAATGAGCCACAATAAAGACACTGTTGTTCCGACTTATCTCATCTTAATTTGGACAGCCGTGGTTTCAATCCCCGGTGGTAACCTGTTTTTAAAACCATAATATATATACAATGTTAATTGAATGGCCAATAAAGTCGAATAAAATACTGTATTTAGATTATGTTTATTATCATCATGGAAAGTGGTTTTCGCGTGTTCAACCCATTTTTTTCTCCCTATTAGAGGTGTTTATGTTCGTACCCAAACAGAGTGGACGTGTTTGCCATAAACCCTCCTCCCCCACCCCCCACCCCCACTTCCGCATCAACTTCATATAGTACATCACATGGCACAACAGCTTTCAAAAGGCGATACATAAAAATTATCTACTTCAATTCACGTGCATAAAGTTGAAAGACTCCAAAAACGAAGAAAAATTTGGCCCCCCCAAAATTAAACATTGTAATAACGCGCCGTGTGGCTGATGTATTAATACTCGTTTCAGTTCTGTTGTGAAATAATAACAAAATTGTCCCGAATGGGGATCGAACCCAAAACATACTGTCCTGTACATATCATAAATTGATATTTGGGATGCTCCGGTATCGACATTTGTCTGTAAGAGTGGCAATAAACGTTGACGCCAATGCATAGCATTCTATAGCGCAGATCCTATGCATAATGTGATATCAATGGTGTCCTGCAGTAGTTTCCGAGCGAAAGTCCATGCAGCCAATCAGAACACTTTTCAACGAAATTAATGACCTCTCACTCAAAGTGGTGAAAAACTTCGTAATCGCTAGTTGCGCATTGCTGGTAGTGCAACAAGCTAAATAAGCGCCGAAACATGCTTTCGTACTTCCATTGTAACAGCGGACACCCTTGTTCAAAATTCTCGATTTTTAGGAATGCTGATTGAAGGTGTTATTTACCGTTTGTTGCGTACTTTTTCCAAAGTGCTTGGTTTTACGCCTAAACAAAATGCGCGAAAAACAGGTAAATGTTAAAATATCCACAAAAGTTCCAACTTTTATTTAAACAACAAGGACAATTTTTGGAAAAAGTACTCACACACGTTCATTGGACTCTTTACTGAGTAGTAATTAAAAAAAATTATAAAGATACCTCAATTGTGTCGTTAGATACGATGGAAGTACGAACCACTGCACACACCGAAATATACAGGTCCGCAGTGCGACATGTAAGCTTGTAGAAATCGAGTTCTATAGAAGCTCATGAGCTCTCTCCGTATCTCATTCTGTGACAACTATCCTGAAAGTTCCGACCACGGTAACTCCGTGACATCACTTCTCTATAGACAACGATAACGATCATGACAAAATATTTAGCGTGAGCAAAGGAGATCGCGTACGAGTATTGTTCACCTATAGAAGCTCAAATTTACAAATGGCGGACTTGTTTCATTCAATACCGCCCTCAGCTCTTTTATTATATTTTTAACATTAAAATGATGGCAACTTTGATGTTTATTATGTTACACGAAGATCACATCACAAGGTATGCAGAACATAATTTAACTATCTAAGGTTCAATAACTTTATCAAATAATCTTCAATTGGGGGGGGGGCGCGTTTGTCGTAGGCGTATGTAAAGGCCTGCCCATACTGGCGTAAGCTTCCCCATGAAGGGCTAGATTACAGGACTCTAGTCACCCCCCCCCACCCCACCCCATCACCGGTGTGCCGGCATTCATACGGCCGTACGAAAATATGTAATTCATAAGGACTATTTTGGAATTTGCCTCCTCTGCACAGCTGCTACAGCCTTCCGGTTTCCGCCGTCAGCGGTAGGCCTACTTTTGGCCTGCATAACAACCTCCCCTTCTTTACATTGTGGGGTGACAGTCCTTCAAACCTAAGCGCTAAGTGCCATAGGCCCAGGCGTAGTAACGTCCTATTATTTTTCTGTAGGGCCATTACGATAGTAATACACCAGTGTTAGCCTAGTCAATTTAAGCCCGGCAGGTAGGGGTCGTAGTATAGAATAGTACAGTAGAAAATAGAGGCCTTTGGATGCTTAGCCTAGACGCAGGGCCTCCTCCTACTTACTTTTTCGCATTAAGTATTCGGTTCTAGGGCTTGTGTATCTATGCCGACACATAATGGATGGGTATATGGCCTACACAATGGCCTTTGACCCGCGAGTTAATTTCATGCATTCCCTATGTAAGACCATCTAGAGGTGCTGTTCTCATATTGACGATATATGCTTTTGGATGATGCGATAGGATTAGTGCCTGGTCATTTTTGTCAACCTGAGAAGGATTGTTGGCCTAGCAATGGTATCCTAGCTACTCATCACTTGCTAAGCTATTCTACAGTGCCCCTAGTCTGTAGGCCCTTATCTTGCTCGGGAACTTATCCAAGCCTTGCCCTACATTACTTAGTTCGAGCCAAACCCCAGCCGTGGCGGATCAAACTTCGGACCTGCACGCAAACCTTATGATCCATACGGACAGCTATTTCTCTGTTAACCGGTACACATAAAGAATCTCTACCTACTCATCAACAAACACTGAATCACTTCATGGTAATTCAAGACCAATATGACAGACCCAAGTTTCGATACCCGGCTGAGGATAAATGATTTAATTTTTCAATTTATTTCGCAACTATTTTAAATCTAATACTTTGGTACTTAACTTGTACCTTCCATATTTAATGCTACCAAGGTAACCGTAGGTGATTGACAGAGAAACACTGAAGTGATGGTGCTAGAAGATGCAGCTTTCAACGTTTTCAACACTTTGGTTAGTTGTATGTTTATCCTATGTGTGTAAACATTTCTTTAAAATATGTACCCACCTAGGCCTGATGTACATTAAGTATGGCTTGAAACAGCTATCTACAGTAGACGGTAACCTAGGTAGGCCTACTGTATTATGTAGGCCCTACTTATATTTTTGCTTGGATGTATTTTTTAATATTATTGTATTAAACAGAAACATGGTATTGATTTTTAAAACAAAGACCCTATTGTTTTTGTAGTATGGCCGCAAGAGGTCATGCTTATAACTATAACTAAAGCACAATTTTCCTCTAGACCTCAAAATAGTAGCTAGTTATGTAGCCTACCACATTTCTAATAAATCCTGCATCATTGGACGAATTTTGCTCCTACTTCCTCTACAACCATATGATCTTCTTTTAGTATGGCTTTACCACATTAATCAATAGGATATTAAAATATGTATTTAAAAACACCTCTCCCCCCTGATTTAAATGTAAATTACTGTCCTTCACAAGGAGTGGAAGCCAAATTTATTAAGATGTAATTTTTAACCCAATTTAATTGCATTTCATAAAACACTACACACAATTGTCCTGTGTAGGGCCTAAATGATAATAGAAGGATGCATTTATATTTATACAGTCTGAGGTCACTTGTGTAGAATGTGTTCATGTGAACACACACATGCCTATGTATTTTGATTGGAAACAAAATGCCTTGTTTCTGGTAGAATTAGTTTTTTCATCAATTTTCTCCCCTTTTAAAAAGTACCTATAATAAGACAGTTTTTTATTTTTAACACTTTTATGCTTCTACAGCACCAATTGGAAAACATTAGTGTAGTTTGTCTGAGAAAGTGCCATTCCCATCAAAATGCTGAATCCTGATATTTGAAACCGTTTGACACCACTGGTACCCTTGCTTATTTGTTAACCTTAGGCCGTACACTATCTGTGTTCACTTTATCCTTCCTAGTATAATCCTTCCCAAATGGTGGGCTACATAGAAACATGGCCTATCACCAATATCTGCAGGGAAGTCATTTCTACAATGTTTGTAGGCTGTAAGGGATGGCAATTGTATTTTGCCTTGGAAAATCGAGTATGAATTTGTCATAACAAAACATAGGGTTTGTTCAAGAGGACCTACGGTCTTTCTACATCAATTAAACATACCTAATATAATAAAAGCTTTCTCTGGATGGTCAGGATTGTATAAACTTGATAAAATCCGTTGCTTGTAATTGTAAACCAAGGCTACTGTTCTGCAATGATTAATAAATATAGCACCGAGACATTTTTTTTACTATTTTTAAATTTATTATTTTTATAGTTAATTTATTTTATTGTTATTATTAATTATTATTATTATTATTATTATTAATTATTATTTTTTTTATATTATTATTTTATTATTTATTATTATTATTATTTTTATTAGATTTTTATCATTTTATCACGTAGGCCCGAGCGATATAATTTACGTCATGTTGGTACGTATTTGAATTTCCGCTTTTTTCATTTTTTCACTGCCTTTGCAATGATTTTTATTGCGATTTAACGCTGTAAACATGGCTGTGAAGGTACGAACTATTACACAGGGGGGGGACGACTACAATAATTGTACGTCCGATAATTATTATCGTACGTCGATAAAGAAGTTTTCTAGTAGAACATCTCTTCTATAGGAACGTTTAGCTATGTAGTTCCGTGATCGCAAAAGTTATCTATTGTAGTAGAGATAACGATAGAATCGTTTTCTAATCGATTAAGCTCTGGAGTTTTACGTGATCGCAACTGCAGTAGAGCTTAATGCGGCCTGACACTTGTGATAAACTATAATGATGCTTTAACTTAAACGTTTGGCCCTTAAAAAACTCATTACATCATTTAGTAATATACTAATATAACTCACTAATTGGTAACGGAGCTCAATCCGGCAAAGTTCCCAATTATTTTTGTCTGGTTATGTTGAAGGCAAACAGCCTCAAACCGCTGTGTATCGGGTTTTTTATCCGGCCAATAACAATATTGGTTATTGTGGGCAATCCAGACATTTGGCACAATCGACAATGGTTTAGCAGGATCGTCAATGAATTGCACCACTGAGAAGACTCTAGGCTTACCCCTGTAATTGTAGAATATAGGCCTAGTATATATCTAAAATGAAGAAAAAAATGAAAAGAAAGGCAAGTTACTCTAAAAATGGAAAGATTGGATGATTCACAGGGATAAGAAAATAAGCTACTCTGCTTCAGAAACTTTTTACAGGTGATGAAAATGTTTTCACAATCATCTTTGATAAAATTTACAAACAAATTTACAATTTAAAAAAAATTAAAACATCAAACAGCGTTATAATAGGATTCCACCTTGTTACAACTGGGACTTGTCAGCAGCCATTGTAGATCTACTTAACAAGTTCCAAAATGCACTTGCTTTACCAAATGAAGCATGATGTGCTTTTTTCTACCAATGGAAATTAAGCATTGCGCGGGTTACAATCAAACTCCTGTTCCCCACTAATGACTGCACAACATACATTATACGATTACATTGTTTTAGTTTTTTATCGAGAGTTCTATCATCTATCTATATTTCGCTATCAAATACGAAACCAGAAAGGCATGTGGAACATTTTGTTGGTGTATCTGCACCGGCTTGAAAAAATATTTCTACATGGTTGTTTCCAATGCAAACGATTGGAATTCTTAGTCAACTTTGTGTGAAATCTGATCATATGCTTCGTCGTCTCCTATAGGTTCTGCTTGCTCTAGTGCAGAATCGATCTCACTATCATTATGGAATGAGTTAACATCTCGTTAATTTCTTCAATTGTGAATCCGTGTGTGCTGTGAGTAATCATCTTCAGTATTGATGGAAAGCAGGTCATGCTCTTCATCCCGCCAATGTTTAAAGAGAATGATCTGTTCACGAAAGTAATTATGGCGGTCGTCCTCTTGACTACTGGCAGACCATGCTCCCATGTCTGTTCACAAAGAACGAAACAAGAAGGGGAGTTACTCTGTCAAGAAACCAATGCATGGTGACCCAATGGCAATAAATGACAAGTTTTTTTTATCGTTTCTTGGGAAATAACCTCTAGCAGGGACACAATGGCAACATCGGACTCTTGTTGAAGGTGCAAATAATAGAATTTGGCAGCAAACAACATGGGTGGATACGTTAATAGAATACGCACCTCTAAGCCGGAGGCACTTTCTGCAAGGAAATTCTCGCGGTCCTGCACGGCCGCAACTTGGGTTGTGGTCCCAGGTGTAATCGTCCTTATCGCGATCGTTTAAATCAAGAGCCTCGGACCGTGCTTTGCGAATGGCTGTTTCTCAGTGTATTTCCTTGAAGTTGCCTGACTTGAGTGTCTCAGGATCGCAAGCTTAAACCACATCTGCCTTGTAATTATAAGGTTTCTTATCTACTAGTTTTAACAATTCCCTCTTTCTTTACATTCCCCTTAATTGACTTGTCCTCTTTTCACCGTCGTGACATAATGTTCCATCAACTAACACACAAACTGTTACATCTCCATTGAAAGCGGAATTGAAATCAATATGCAGCCGGAATATCCTGCAGTTACTGTAACAGCATTCCGCATCAATGACCGATTTCAGGTTTTTATACTATCTTTTACTGCACATATTTATGTCACATTGTTTAAAGTTCTCCTGGAATTTAGTTATGATCACATCCGACCATGAAGGAATAAAAATCCTTTATGTGTTTCCATGCTGCGATGTAATCCAAGCCCTTGGTTTGTAAATACGCAGACACTGGTGATGTTTCAAAACTCGAACACTTTTGAAGTAAATTGCGGGCTTCTGCTTCTGCTGCTGTGCGGGGATCCACAGGTGTGCTGTACCCCAAAATGTGGAGGCCTCGATCAAATGCACGTAACGATGTCGGTCTTGTTAGGTGTCGATCTCGTACGAAAATGGCTTGTGGAGCAGCGTGCTTGCTGTTCCATCTCGTTGCCCCAGTTTCTGTAAGCGTATTAGCTTTCATTTCCAGCTTGGTCACCGAAGGGCCATCAAATTCCAACTCGCACCCTCCTCGTGGTTTGGCCCGTGATTAGGGGAGTTTTTCTCCCTGAAACTAATGGCGAGCTCTGGGTCGTCGTCGGGGAACTTTCCCCTTCCCTTTGACTACCTCCCCGACGGCGACGACAATGACAACAAAGACGGATGATGACCACGACGTGGGAACCCCTGCCCTCCCCATAAGCTTGTGGCTGGTTCTGACAAGCACAAGGCCTGTCCACCCCTTGTCCCCCCACGTCATCCCTTACGTCCCCCCCTTCGTCTCGATTAGCCAAGTTGCATAAATATGAGACTTTAAGCAATATCCAATCAAATTGGTCACCGAAAATACGTTCAACATCTTTTGAAGGCCTTTTTATTCTCCCTTCATATTCATCCAACACCAAAGTAACAAAATCCACATTTCCCAAACCATCGATCATTGAAAAAATGCTCTTTTTATATAAAAAATTGCCATTTCAGTTCCTTAGTCTACAAAAATTGCGCTTTGCGAATTTGCCTCCAACGGCCGCTGCGCGGGGAGGTTTCTCATTGATGTCTTCAATAGGCTAACACGGCACCAAGCGTATCCCCCTGACAACAATTATTAAGAATGCTAAACCGCGAATAATTCACCCCCACCTAAATCTTAGCATTATGCGTAACAACAACCCCTAGAAACCTAGAGAGTTGATACCAACCCGCCTAAAATCTTAAAATAATGAATATATTGGATAATATTTATTAAAATTTTATAATTTATATTTATTTGTATTAATTTTTTGTTATTGGGGAAGATATTTCCACAAAAGTCTGGCCCAAGTGAGAAATTTACCCAAAGGTTGGCATGCGCCAACGCAGCTAGGCGGCATTCCTAGAAAGAACCTGTATTATTTAAATTTTAAAAAATATATAAAATAATTTTTTAAATGAAATTTCAAGTTTAGCCTGTTTTTACAACATATATAAGTATTTATAATGTACATTCAAAAAATTATTCTGTGAATTTATACCTCTGGTACCAATCAAAAAGGACTACAAAGTGAAAAAAATGAATTTGATGAACATATTATATTTATAAATATAAAATGCATTATATATAAAGTTTATATTGTACAGACCCACTGAAAATTTTATTTTTGAAGAGAATAAATTAATTTCAGCTAAATCGGACAAACAGTTTTTTAGATACATGCGTGTTTCTTCTTCCGATGCGCGTGCATATAAAAAACGGCGTCGGCCATCTTTAAAGCGTCGCGGACGCCAAAACGCTGAATCATGATCCTTAGCAACAAGTGAACTATTCTTCCTTGGGGTTTTGTGAAATTGAATGACATATGTTGCTACTTGCCTGCTCTCCGGAGAGTGGTTTTTTTACTCTAATAAGGACTAGAGGGTTAGTTTATGGTTTCAATGTGGTTTGGAGAGTTTTCTCTTGTAAAATGGGAGCGGACAGAGGTTTTTATAGAGGGAAAAGGGGTTGGGGTAGGAAAGGACAAATGGTCGCGGGCAGCTTGAATAAGAGAGCAGGCCCAGGGTAGGTATTCCTAGTTCCTTTTAAAAAGCTCTCTACAAAATATGCCTCCTGGAAACGCCAGCCATGATACGGATGGCTCTCTTTTAGCGGATGAATGTTCTGATCGCATGGGAAGGAGGCATCCCAGAAAAGTACGCCATATGATATGAAGGAGTGAACATGAGCAAAGTAAACCATTTTAAGTATGTGGGGATGAACTAGCTGTTTAAGCTTCCTGAGAATCAAAACAACCACTTTGAATTTTAGAGGCCATCTGGTTAATGTGGATAGATCAATCTAAAGTTTCATACACAACACGGTGTATGTATAACCCTTACTAGGCCTTCTTCATCCTCCTTTTTTTCCATTTTTTGTCCGTTTCTTTATCCTTTCGTATCGTAATCAGCTACCAGACATTGCTTTTCGTTCGTTGTCACGATGAGCCTCACTTCATATCTTCATATAATACTCACAACCAATCTATTACACACTTAAAAGCACATGCGCCACTGTGATCAACTCGATTTGAAAAACGTCAATGAACCTTACGTGCTGCTTCGATATGACCTCGCCGCCCCGCACCTTTTGACTCTACCTTAAAGCACACAGCAGAGAACGTCGCCTCGCAGTCGGTCTGTTGTTCTTGTCCCAGGCGGACGTGTTTTGTCCGCATTCTTCGCTCTGGTCTCATTGGGCCTCCACAGTACATGGAGTTAGCTTCTGTTGCTGTGTGTTGTTTGTTCAAGTCTGTGTCCTCGTTCTCATTCATCATTCTGTTTAATGTTTGTTCACTTCAGGAGGGGAGGGTTTGTCTGTTCTGTCCAGACTGGAAGGTTTAGTTCTCTCTTTTTTATATGTCCTGCTTGTCAGATAAGCGCTCGTCATCTCAGTGTTCTGCTCCGTCTGTTCCGTCCGTGCAGCCTGAGGAGTTGATGTTCAGAAAGTGCTTTGTTCTGTTCAATGTGAGATTAGAGCCTTGAACGGTTTATGTGCTGTGCTTTTTTACACTCTTAGTTCCGCTCTTGTTTGGCCTCCACAGCACATGGCTTTGGCTTCTGTTTCTGCTGAATGTGGTCAGTTAGACGTCTGTTATCTTTAAAGGGGTATTCACCCGCTTAACTCAAACAATAAATTTCATTCATGTAAGCTTATATACAGACTATCGATTCTGCACGTCAAGTGCAATGAATTTTTTTGGATTGGATATTAGGGTGGTGCGTAAAAATTGAAGTTGTGAAATCAGAGTTGCTATTGTGCGGAAAAGTTGCGATTGGTACATACGAGAAAAAAAAAATTGAAATCGGAGTTCATCTTCCGATCGCTCAATCGGCCAAAAGTTTTATAAAATTAGTGAAAATCTGAATTTTTTTCAAAAATAAAATTATTTTTATTTTGGTCTTTTTTTAGTTCCTATAGCAATTTTTTTTTTACTTTAAGCTTTAATAAACAGTAATAAAAAGTATTTTTCCTCTAGGAGTATGTTTTCCGATCGCGCAATTCCATACAAATTTCACGAAATTCACCATTTTTGGACAAAAATCATGTGAGGCATAAAGGTTGTTTCAATCGCAACTTTTCCGCACTATAGCAACTCTGATTTCACAACTTCAATTTTTACGCACCACCCTATTGGATATTGCTTTATGAGACGTTAAGCAATATCCAATCCAAAAAAATTCATTGCACTTGACGTCCAGAATCGATATGACCTCGCCGCCCGCACCTTTTTATTGCACTTCAAACCCACATTCACTACCAAGTCGCCGCACAGTCTCGCCTCGTAGTCGGTCTGTTGTTCTTGTCGCAGGCGGAAGTGTTTTGACTCCGCTCTCCAGTATGTTCTTGTCTTGCCTCCACAGTTACATAAGTTTTGCTTCTGTTTAACTTATGCGAAATGTGTTTTTGTGTTGACTGATATGTCCTTGCATTTTTGTGTTGGGTTTGTTTACTATTTGAGGTTGTCTGTTCTGTCCAGACTGGATTGTTATATTTGCTCTTCTGCTCTGTTCTTCTGGGAATCAAGTTTTTTTAAATTTGCTACCACAATTATTGTGTTTTAATACATTGTTGTTGTAATATTGACCTAACTAAACATTCTTGCTGTTTCTGCATCTATGTAAGTGGGTTTAATTTGTTGTACGTCACACTACTGTACGCCTCTTTATATCATTCATTTTTAAACCTTGAGTTAAGTATGACGAATTAAACCTGAGTGAACAATTTTCAAACCTTATACTGATTAATGTGAAACATTGTTGCGATGCATTCAACTACAAATCACTTATTAGTTTGTTGTTTTTTGCCAAGAAATCTTGTCATAACTTCCGCAACCATTTTCATGAAATGTGCATAGCATAAATGCACCGTTACCAAATTTTCTAAAGGATTTTTGTTCGTAGATTCAGTTACGACTTGTTTACGACTCTGGCCTTCTTGGGCCTTCAAATTCCAACTCGACACCTTCTCGCGGTTTGGCCCGTGAATAGGGGAGTTTCACTCCCTGAAACTAATGGCGAGCTCTGGGTCGTCGTCGGGGAACCCCTTCCCTTTGACTACCTCCCCGACGGCGACGACAAAGACAACACGGACGGGTGATGACACAGACGGAGACGACACGACGTGGGGAACCCTGCCCTCCCTTAATGCTTGTGGCTGGTTCTGACCAGCACAGGCCTGTCCACCCCTTGTCCCCCCGCGTCATCCCTTACGTCCCTCCCTTCGTCTTGATTAGCCAAGTTGCATAAATATGAGACGTAAAGCAATATCCAATCAAACAAATTGCATCTCTTTTGAAATCAAGTGTCTTTTGATGGCAACCAAATTTTGGACTCTAGCAGCTGTCAATCTGTTCCGGGACTGTGTGTGTTAATGGCCCCAAATATAGACCAATTCCTCTCTGACGCAGCTGACGAAGGCGGAATGCTTAAAAGTCTAGAAGCGACTGGGGAGAGTGGCTGCGTCGTACAAAGTCCTTGCCGACAAATAAGTAGTGTAGTGTTCTTTGCTATGTTCCAACTTCCAAATGGCATCTCTTGCCCAAAATCTTGTTGATGTCCTATATTCAGCCAAGTTGACTAGATTTTCCCGTCATCTAGCCCCAGATGGTTAAAAAATTTCACAATGTAATCGAATGCATCGACGATTTCTTCGTCTCTTATCATTTTCGGCCTTATTTTCACCGGAGTTGGTTACGGCATTAATCAACCCTTTCATCACCCACATCCTCGCAAACCATTGCTACTTTGTCAATGTTGACGTAATCATCAAACGTACAGTTTGCGCCCAACTTTCCGCTACTATATAGCCCGTGATGCGGGCTTCTCGATCTCGTTTAAATTGGGTCTTCGATCTCGTCAATTGTCTCAGCTGCCTCCCGATCGTCATCAAGATCCTCATCATGTCCCCCTCCACATCTCCGTCTTCAATTGCAGGCTTGACGAAATGGTCGTGACGGAAGCATGCTGCAATACTGTCAGCCGGAACAGCCTTCCATGAAGTAGCTTTATCGCGCATCGCGTCCAGTACGTTCCGTTTCATCGAGTTTACAAGCATTCCTCGGAAACTTTGCTTTACTAAGCAAATTATTAGCTGGTTGAGCAGTTGCTTTTTGCTAGTTGTATTCGGAGGGAGTAAAATCAGCTTGATGTAGCGCATGTCTATTTTATGATGAGCTGTGCAATTATCGACAAATAAAACCACCTTGCAGTTTACGGCACACATCCTTGCGTCAAAAGCCTTGAACCAGTGTACAAACAAAGTACATCCAAAGTAGCATGCTTAAAGAACATCATTGACTGTCAAAATTGTACCTTCAAATTCAAAGGTAGTTTGTAAACAAAAGCTCTGGCTCGTTTAAGAAACGGGAACACATACCTCACTCACGGATATCTTCTAAGAGGTGAAGACCCTCCCCTATGTGATAAGTTCCTCTAATAAGTTTAGTAAGATAATTTCTGCAACGTTTATATTTTAGTTTGAGTTGTTCGTAATTAGGGTTCTAAAGAGATTGTCTACTTAGTTTGTCCCGTGTTCGTATTGATTTTATTAGTCCCGTTGTTACCAATGGACGTATAGCTCGTTTTTTGGGCTTTACTTTTATAATCTTGGTTGCATCCTTGATGTGTGCAGAGAGTTTGAACAAATATATTAGCTGCTATGTTGAAATTTGTCAAGTATTTCTTTTTGGGAATTTTTGAAGTCAGTAGCAGACACAGACGTGGGAGCCATCTCTTGGCAGTTACTTGGAGTAAGTGTGGTCGGTGATTCAGTCGGTAAATGTTGTATGTCGGGATCGACGTCTCGGTCGGTAAGGGTGGTTTTAGTGTAGCTGGATTCACAGTGCTTGGAAGTACAACATAACCTAACTTATTTTGAAGTGGAAAGTTGATACTTTTTGCTTTAAGCGTACGGAGAATAAGTAATTAAATGGATGACTTTCGGTTATTGGGTTAATAGATAGTTTGTGGTTTTACTGTTTGATAAGTATTATAAATTTTACGCTGGTCCCAGTTAAATTCTCCCCAAAATTTATTGAAAATGGCTAACCTCTCCTCTTCATCGAAGTCATCACATTTTCTCACCTTCGACTTGGCACACATTGTCGAGGCGTAAGTCAACCCCAGTTTGCGTTCAGGGCGTTCAATGTCATTCAATACCTTTCCCTCAGCCAGTCTTTGATAACCCATGTAAGCTTTACCTTCCAATCTCAAACGTTTGTTCGAGTTCCTCTTCCAATCATCTGGTTTGGAAACATTCCTACGTTTCCTTCCTGCCTGCATGTAGGTCTATCTGGTCAACTCCAAAACAACTCTTGCTCCCAGGTTAGTTGTTACAATGTCTCAATAAAAATGGTTGACTTATGAACATACTCATACGGCAATGCAAACATGGCAATGCCAACTGGTGATCGATTGCGAGTTCACTGTATCTATTTGCAAGTATTGCTTTTGAAGTAAAATGCACCATGTTACAGAAAGTCCCTGAAAATGTGATATTTGCGACAATAAAGTGTCGTCACGATGAGCCTCACCACCTATATTTATGTATTACTCGCAACCAATTAATAACACACCTAAAAGCACATGCGCCACTGCCATCAACACAATTTTTTGAAAAACTCAATGCACCTTGGGGTCCACTGCGATATGACCTTTGGCCGCCCCGCACCTTTTGACTACTACCTACACGCACACAGCTGTGAGTCTTATCAGTCGGCTTGTTTCTGGTCTGGTTTCGGTTCGCTCTGGTTTTTATGGCCCCCTTGTATCATTGTTTGTTTGCCGTTTGTTTGTCCAGTCTTTGGGAGGTGTTCTCATTTTTACAAAATTTTGTTTTAATTTTTTGTTTCTCAGAGCTTTGTTTTGTTCTTCTAGAACTAAAGGTTTAGTTCTTCTCTTTATTCTGTCCTGTGTCTTTTCAC